>CABHPQ010145336.1:0-16580 GCA_902168405.1 Peromyscus aztecus
TGATAACAGCATTATTGTGAATTTTTGTTCCTTCATTAAAAAATTCCCGACATATTACTTGAAAACATATATATATATTTACTAAATAAAGGTAATAGTTTTATATAATACTAAATATGATTGAGGAAAATATAGAGTAAAAATTTTAGTGTAAAATATAGATTTTAGGTTCATATTACAAAGCAGCTTTAATGCACATGAATAATCTAAAGGAAAATATAATAAAAACCATGTGTAAATGTATCCAATGCATATTTGGATGATAAAACATCTTCATATGCCAAGGCACTTGGATTGATTTTCCCCTGAGAAATCACTGTTATCCAAAGAAGGAGTTAAAACTGTGCCTGTTGGGTACTTTTACTCTGATTTCCACATTTGTTGTAACATTTGTGAACCACAGTGTGGACACACACACACACAGACACATACTTACACACTCAAACTTAAAAAAAACAACTCTTATTATTGGAAACATAATAGGATTATAATTCATGTCAATATTATCTCACACATTATCTGTTGTAGGACATCTCTAACACATAGAGAAATCCATACCTCAAATACATGACACACAATGAGTTTGTCATTCAGATATTAGATTGATTAAAATTTTCTATTATATTTATCAAAATTCATCCCTGAATTCTTTTAAGACAGTGAAATACTTTATGCAATCATATATTAAGTTTCATTTGTGAACATATGGTTAATTATGTTAAAGTGTGTATGAAACTAAGAAAAAAACATGGCATTTTTTACAAAGTGATTTTTTTTACCCCCTTTACCCAATGAAAATGTAATTAGGCAATATAGGAAGCTCAAATGAGGTCATTGTAAACTTAAAACTAAAACAAATAAGTTTTTAAGACATGGGACTATACTACAGTACAAAAGGTGAGATCACCAATATTTTCATAGTATCACTTGATTGTCAGGTTAAAAAGGGGCGAATTCACCACCTGAAAGCCCATCCTTGTACCTGTAAGGGTTCTTCAATGGCAGACACCAAACAAACCAAAATAGCGAACAGAAGACCCTTCATCTTCTAGAATTTTCGCTTTCTTCTGGAACAGAAGACCAGAGTTTTTCAGCTGCCAGTGAAATGATGAACTGAAGACGCGTGCACAGCATTTAGGTTTGCACGGTGTGCGATGAACCTGCTTTCACCGATCCTTTTCTTTAGTTGTTTGTTTTTAATTTTCAGAACAGACTGGTTGTTAGTATTTACATGTGTCTGTCATTACTTTATTTAAACCAATAGGAAAAGAATTCAGTGGAGTGTAATGTTCTGAGTATGTCAAAGAAAGCAATTCAGGAACACTACACTGCACAGAATTCTAATCTAAACAAACTGGTTTGGCAGGAAAGAGCACAGTTGACATGAAATCTCTCAAGAACAGCAATGTTGACTGGTTGTATTTCCTGATTTATATATGACCAAGATCAAGTGCTGCATGCTAATTCTTATTTCAATAGGAAATATTCAATGAATGTGTCTCACTAAAATTACTTTCAAGTTCAATAAACTATATTTTGGTTATAAAAAGTTTAAATTGAATATCAATGGCAGAGATTCAAGTGAAAAATGAGCCCCACTGACAAGTCTGGATTCACATTGTTATGAGCACTAAAACACTCATATATAGAAACAATTTATTTAATTCTTGCCAGAGGATAATTTCTCATGCTTTGTATATAATCCTCAGATACATACATACATGCATACATACATACATACATACATACACACATACTTATAAGTTATCCTCAGACACAGGACTTACACTCATTCAACACTTCTATGTGTATACAATCTTGTTTTTCTCTAATTAACTTCCAAATAAATATTTTAAAAATATATCAGACCAACAGCAATTTCTTGAATATCATGTTATTAGTAAAATAAGCAATTGCTGAGCAGTGGTTAAATGATGAAAATATCTATGTTGAATTTCAGGTGTAACTCTATAAAGTTTAAACACAAAAATTCAATTTTAACTGAAAATCAGATGCATATTTATCTGAGATGTTTTCTTATGTTTCACTGGCTGGGCTTGAACCTGTGAGTTTGCACAGTGTAAGTTTATGTTTCTATGCTCTCTGATTGCACTTGGAAGTGAGATTTAAAGCTTTCAAAATTATCAGTTGAGGAAACAAATAAAAGAATAATATTTTCCTTCTTAGTCTTTTTTGGGGTGCAATACACTTTTCCGTTTTTAAGTTGATTAGTTTCTATTAGTCTTTAGTGTGCAAGTCACAATGGTCTTATTTCACACCAGTTAATACTACCTTATGTATTGCCTGGATTAAGGCCTCACGATCATTTAAAAAAAAGGTAAGTCTGGATGTGTTTGCTCAATGTTTGCTTTGAGAAAAAAAAAAAACTGCCATCATTTATATTGCGAGGAAGCTCTTTGGATTTTCTATCATATTTTAGAAGTAAGTGATTTTTTTTTTAAATCTGCTGTTTCTGATTTACAGTTTGTTTGGTATTTTTTGTTTGTTTGTTTGTTTGCTTGCTTGTTTTGTTTTTATAAATTGAAGCCTATACTTACTAATAGATCAAGGAATTAACCCAGGAAGTTGATTAGATATTTTGGAAAGTATAGGGTGGAGGTAGAAGGAAAAGAACGGGAAGATAAGGAAAGAATAATATTAAGTATGATGAGTTTATTACAGAGATGTATTATTTTCAAAACACTGTTTCCTATGAATCTCCATGCAACAGCCTGTAATTCTTCAGGCCACCACTTTGTCTTCTTGACCTATGTACTGTAGAACATGTACTCTGCTTTCCCTGAGTTGATTTTTAAACAATGACAATTGTATTCTTATCTCTTCATCAAAAATGACATCAATGTACAGCCACTTAAATAATAGCTGCTCAACTGCAAATGCCACCCTGTTGAAGAAGCTAAGGTGGTTTGTTGAATAGTTTATAAAAAAAAAAAAAAACAATGTTTTTTTTTCTATTATCAGCTTGATACAGCACAAACTCTTATCCTAATAGTGAAATGTTTCATTGAGGCTTGCCCAGTAATTGAGTAAAACCACGACTTATTATAAGCCACAGTCATCCCAGAGTCTCCCCTGCTATCTAGCCTCCCTAGTTCTGTGAGTTCCAGTCTGATTGTTCTTTGCTTTATATCTAATACCCACTTATGAGTGAGTGCATACCATGTTTGTCCTTCTGGGTTTGGTTACCTCACTCAGGATGATATTTTCTAGTTCCATCCATTTGCCTGCAAATTTCATGCTGTCATTGTTTTTCTCGGCTGAGTAGTACTCCATTGTGTATATGTACCACATTTTCTTAATCCATTCTTCAGTTGAGAGGCATCTGGGTTGTTTCCAGCTTCTGGATATTACGAATAGTGTTTCTATGAACATAATTGAGCATGTATCTTTGTGATATAATTGAGCATTCCTTGGATATATGCCCAAGAGTGGTATGGCTAGATCTTGAGGTAGATCGATTCCCAATTTTCTGAGAAACCGCCATACTGATTTCCACAGTGGTTGTACAAGTTTGCATTCCTACCAACAGTGGAGGAGTGTTCCTTTTGCTCCATATCCTCTCCAACATAGACTGTCAATAGGGTTTTTGATCATAGCCATTCTGACAGGTGTAAGGTGGTCTCAGAGTCATTTTGATTTGCATTTCTCTGATGATTAAGGATGTTGAGCATTTCTTTAAATGTCTTTCAGCTTTTTGAGATTACTTAATTACTGGGCAAGCCTCAATGAAACATTTCACTATTAGGATAAGAATTTGTACTGTATCAAGCTGCTAGTAAATAAATAAATAAATAAATAAATAAATAAATAAATAAATAAATATGAAAAAAAGAAATGTAAGCAGACTCCTAAAAAATTAAAAAAATAAAAATGGAAAAAAATGTTTTAAAAACTTAGACTTTCTGGACAGTGAGATATGTCTGCTCCTGGCAGCACCAATTAAAAAAAGAAGAAGAAGCTGCTCTGGCCTATGGCAGCTCAAGTTATAGCTAGGCAGGAAATCCAAGAGAGAGACAGGAAGAAGAAAGGCAGAGGTGGGAGAGATGCCAGCCCACTGCCCAAGGAGGAACCTGCCAATAGACTGGTAATGCCACAGCCATGTAGCAAAACATAGATGAATAGAAGTGGGTTGATTTAAGATGATAGAGCTAGCTAGCAAGAAACTTAAGCCATTGGTTATTCAGTTTGTAATTAAAACAAACAAACAAACAAAAACAATGTTATCCTTGGGCTTGGAGGTTAGTGTTGATTTTATCCCTATTATTGGTCGCTAATGAATGTGATAAAGCCTTTGGTCATCCCAGTGCCTTTCAAGTACATAAAAGAACACATACTGGAGAGAAGCCCTATGAATGTAATCAATGTTGTAGAGCCTTTGCATATCACATTAGTCTTCAAAGGCATAAAAAAAAACACACACTGGCAAGAAACCCTATTAATGTAATGAATGTGGTAAAGCCTTTGCTTATCACAGTGCTTTCAAATACATAAAAGAATATATACTGAAAAGAAACCCTATGAATGTAATCATTGTGGTAAAGACTTGGTATTTTCCAATGCTCTTCAAAGACATAAAAGAACACATGCTGGAGAGAAACCATATGAGTGTATTCAGTGTGGTAAAGCCTTTGCACAACACAGTTATCTTCAAGTACATAAAAAACACATACTGGAGAGAAACCTTATGAATGTAATTAGTGTGGCAAAACCTTTGCACATCATCATAATCTTCAAGTACATAAAGGAACTCATACTGGAGAAATACCCTATGAATGTAAACAATATGGCAAAGCCTTTGTCCAACAGAGTATACTCTTCAAGTACATAAAAGAACACATACTGTAAAGAAATCCTATGAATGTTATTAATGTCTTAAAGCCTAGTCAATACATGGTAACCTTATAACTGTATAATGTCTAGTATGTAACTGGTCTCTTAATACCTTTGAATATAACAGTAGATTTAGGGAGTCAGGAAGATCTTATAGTAAAATGAATCTAAATATATATGAATTGGTATGATTTTTAGTCAACATAAGGATTGAGGTTGGATATGCCTTGTTCTGTTTCTCTGATCTTTCAGTGTTCACTCCAAATACTGGCTCTGGGTTTGTTTGTATTAATAAGACCTTTTGAAATTTGTCTATATCTGGTGCCCTACTTATCATGTGCAAATTCATGTAAAAGCAACTTTCCTGTGACCTTGCAGGCCCCAGCGAAATCCTGAGCTGCATGGGGCTGGGTGTGGTGGTGCATGCTGGTAGGATTTGCTGACAGAGGCAGAAGCAGGAGAATCTCAAGTTCAAGGCCAGCCAGGGAGGATTGTTGAGGAGAAGCTGTGGCTGGGCCAGGATACAAATGATACTGGTGGGACCATGGAGGTGTTGGCTTCTGCTTCAAGTTGCCAGCTACTTCTCATCATGTTGGTGGGGATGGCAACACTGCTCCTTGAGAAAAGGAGTTTATTGCTGCTTGTTCAGAGAACAATTGCCATGACCATCTTGTTACAAGAAAGCATTAACAAAGGTCAGTTTGGGGAAGTTTGGTGAGGCAAGTCAAGGGGAGAAATTGCTGTGAACATATTCTCTTCTAAGGAAAAACATTTGTGGTTATGAGAGACAGACATTTATCAGAGTATGATGGCTCCAAACCACAGAGGAGGAAAAAAAATTCTATAGGGAACCATGACCACGCCTAAAAGCAACTTTGAAATTCTCAAAAGGATGACAGAATCCCACAATGATGATTACAAATGGAATATGACAAAGCCAATAAGCTGTTTAACACCACCTAAGGATATGCTTTGGACTACAAACTGCTCGGGACAATTTTGAGATGGCTAGCTGAAATGATTCAGCTTCACAGACTACTCAAATTTCCATTATGCAGAGACTGGACAAATGATACCGGACTTGACAATTAACCCAAATATTTTCCTTTCAGAAATCCGTAAAGATAGCTTCACCACTAGACAGCAGGAAGTATTTTTAAGAATACAACACCCACATTCCCAAGAGGTGGGGTGGGTGGTATTTTGGTCATTTAAAGAGTTATGGATATGGTCATTATTTGTGATGGTTGGTTACAAGATGTTAATCTATTATTGGTCTCTAGACAAGCCATAGAAGATTTGTTTTCATTTAAACTGAGCAGGAAGCATTAATAAGAGCTTATAAAACATAGAAACATATAAAGCATAATAAACCCATGCTTATATTACAAAATTCAATAGGTCTATAGTAAATTCAGGAATCTGAAAAAGAACAGCCAGACCAGTATCATCTTGCAGACAATTGATATTACTATTGAGCCCAGTTCTATGTCTATTCATGAGTTAATTAATTATTTTTATTTTACATGTCTAGTTGTTTCACCTGCATGTATGTATGTCTGTGTATTATATGTGCTTGGTTCTCACAGAGACCAAAAGAGGATGTTGGATCCTCTGAAACTGAACTGAACTTACAGAGGGTTGTGAGACACCATGTGGATCCATGGGAACTCAACTTGGGTCCTCTGGAAGAACAGCAGGTGCTCTTAACCATGGCCATCTCTCCAGCTGTGTAATTTATGTAATCCTTTCCATAAAAGTTAGCAAGCACATTAATCTTTTATTCAAATTTGTCATTAATAAATGCTAAAATTGTATGCATGCCAAAAAGTTTTTTAAAATTAAATTCTCTTTGTTTATTCCTTAAAACCTCATGGATCTCCTAATTCTCACAAAGAAAAGAAAATTGTTTACTATTTTTCCTTATCTATAACAAAAGCATTGCTGTTTATTAACACAAACTAAAGTAAAACAAAAAGAAGAATATATGCTTCACATGTATTGAACAAAAACAACCTGTTTTCATCAACTTACATTAAGTCTGTATTATTAACCAAAGACAACGTTAGAGAAGGAAAAGTGGAGATAAGGAAAAGTTAATCAGTTACAAAGGTCATAGGATAATGAAGCTCATTTTGGTTCTGTTAAAACTTAAGGTCTCTCAGTAAGAGCTAAGAAGTCACAGATTATATTCTCAATTTCCTGAAAGTCAGACTCTGAGTGGAAAGAAGGGAGGGAGGAAGGGAGAGAGGGAGGGAGGGAAAGAGAGGGAGGAAGGAAGAAAAAGGAATAGTTTAGAAAAACAGATATTATTGTGGTCTGTTTCCAAATTTCAATTTATGTTTGAATGAAGAAAGCAGAAGAGAGTCTCAACAAGGGAAGAGAACTTGTTCTTCTGAATGTTAACAAGGAAAGAATGGCACAGGCTGAGACCTCAGGGAAGTAAAATGAGAATTTCTATGAAATTCTATCTCTTATATCTGTACCAGTCTTTGCTCCAGAGTGATTGGTCAGATTAGTGTCATGACATAGTGACCAGTCTATATTTCTTTGGGAATGATATTCTATATTTATAGAATGGATTTAAGTATATGTCACCTCATAAGATAATCTATAAAATCTCACCAATTGCTTTTGTCTGTTTCATTTTGGTCACAGTACTGCTTAAGAAGAGATTGGAAAAGCACCAGTAATTATGATCAACATCTTAAGACACAGACCATAATATTTGAAATCAAATGTCCAGTCCCTATCATGGAGATTCCATGGTTCTTCAAGAGTCACCTGTGATTTTTTTTTTTGGAGAAGCTTCTGGGACCCTCTACAGAAGATAAACTCTTCAGCATCCCCAGCCATCAGCATATACAACAGGGCATTAGGACAGAGATTTCTACCCAATGTGAGACTCCCACAATGAGCCATCTCTGTTCTAGATCTCCCTAGCACTTAACAAAAGCATCTTGGACATGTTCAGTCAGGAATCTCTACCCAGCTTTCAACTCTACCTCATTTCAGGGTTCTGAAGTTTCTTCCTATTCCTTTCCTCAGGCTTTAATTTTCATAGGCACCACCCACCACACAAATCTACTGCTCACTCTGCTTTGGCACCTGGGAAAGCCTCCCTTGAAGGATGAAAATGAAATGTTTGCCATGAACAGGAATGTGGCCTGTCTTCAGCATAGGTGGTTGCTCTGTTTCACACAATATCCATAAAAACAAAGCCAAATGTGCTAGGACACATAGGTTATAGACGGCATGGTTAACGCTTTCAAAGGAACATGTGAAAGCAGGGTGTCATGAGATAGTCCCATCAGAACGGTAGAGGGTTAAAAGGAAAATAATGGCAAAAACTGAAGAAAAAAATTTAATTACACTCTCTCCTTCCCTACCTTATATGAACATTGTTTTTTGTGCTTGAATCTTGCCTAGAAACTACACCTCTCCCACCATTGTCTGTACCCCCACAATTACCATTCCTATCCTAGGCTTGTACACAGGATAGAAGTCCTTTGCCAATATTGTGATTGTCTCCTGGGCTTATTCAGAGTATTGTGGTCTCACCCTGAGTTGTGTCCCTGACTTTTGCAATTTGACTGCTCTAATTTTCTACCATTTGATAAGTTTGGGCAACTCTGGTTGAAACCAGTCAGAAATAGAAAATTCGGATAGACAATGAGGACAGTCTTCTCTTGGAAGCCTGGATTTACTGCCCATTTATTCTTGACCCCAGAGTCTCTGTTCCACTCTTGAAAATCGGGTTTATTACCCAAATTTAAATTTCTCCAAGACTTTTAATGCTACAAACACAAGCATGAAGCATTAGCAACCTGAAAGGAGTAAATTCAGAAGTAGGGTTTTGCTTTGTTTTTAAGAGTGGACTTCGAGTGCCAGACTTACACAGTTGCAGAAGTAAAAAAAAAAAAAAAATTATAGATGGCAGGTACCAGACAGTCTATCATTATGTGATTACTTAACACAACAGATAATTCAAACCATTTTGTGTGTGTGTGTGTGTGTGTGTGTGTGAGTGTGTGTGTGTGTGTTTGTGTGTGTGTGTATGTGTGTATGTGCATTGGGAAGAGAGATGTGAGGCAGAGAGTGAGATAGAGAGAGACAAAGATAGAGAGAGAGAGAGAGAGGTGAGAGAGGAGAGAGAGAGAGAGAGAGAGAGAAAGAGAGAGAGAGAGAGAGAGAGAGAGAGAGAGAGAGAGAGAATGGATGCTGTCAGCCCAGGCCACACACTCATGGGTCAGAATTCCAAAAAATTTAATTACCCGATAATTTCTGATCCAAGTGTAATAATCCTAATGAAACTTCCAAACATTTATGGGATGGTGAGAAGCTACGGTGAGTTACACACCTTCTTGGGAAAAAATATTATCAGAGACATGTCAAAATAAGTCCTAGCCTACCAATGCCACAGCATACCTTTAATCCAAGCACCCCTGAGGCAGAGGCAGATGGATCTCCATGAGTTCCAGGACAACCTAGTCTACAGAGTGAGTTCCAGGATAGCCAAAGCAATACAGAGAAACCCTGTCTTGAAAAAACTCAAAAACTAACTAGCTAGCTAATTAACTAACTAACTCCTAAGCTATAGATGTAATATGGTTGTCTACCATTGAAAACGACTGGAACAACTTATGGAAACAAATGCAGAGATCCAAGCCAGACATTAGCCTGAACTAGGTGAATCCTGTGGAAGAAGGGGTGGAAGGATTGCAGGAGCCAGGAAGATAGATTAATAAAAAAAATTAAAAAGGTAAATGATTGGAAGACCATTTAAATATAGAAGTTTATTCTCAATACTATTTTCTTTTAGTTCGGATGATATGATTTTGTTGAATATAAAATCTCAAAAAGTTTCATACAAGAAAGTCCTTAAGGAGTGAATAACTCAAACCCCACAGCTAAGAAGGGCAATATTTACAATGGAAATTTGAGAAAAATGTGTATAATTTTAACTTTATTTAAAACCATGAACAGTAAAATTTCAGATGTCCATGCTTATTTAAGGAAAGTGAAAATGATGTTCAGAAAGCAATCCCATGATGCTTCATGACCACTTCTTAAAATCTTTATTTTATGTAAACTATACTGTGTGGTATTTTACTATTAGCCTCATGAGTTTACTTTTTAAATAGGCAGTGAAGACATAATGTAATTACAGAAGTTCTTTTTTATTGAAAATATTTTTTATAAGAGCAAAGTGAAGTCTAAAATGTTTCTCCTACTTGATATCTCTCATTTATAAGTCTATCCCATTGTGAAGGACATTTGTGAAACAATTGAAGGGAGAAAAAATAATGTGATAGATATGTCATGTCAAATATAATGAAAAAAATGACAATTCTACTGAGTTCCGATCTGTTTCTGTTTTAATTACAACTCTGGTAAAAATTATTTCCAAGTTGTAAAGAAGGCTGATGGCATCATCGCCTTGCACAATGACAGTGGAAAAGAGACAAATGGGGTTTTAATGGCTTTAGTGTGGTGCCTATCACAGGGTTACTATTGCTCTGATAAAACACTGCTACCAAAAGAATGGTGGGAAGGAAAAGATGTGCTGCTGTCAATCATTCAGGGAGGTGAGGCATGAACTACTATTAGGAACTGAAGAAGTATAGAGGATGCTGTTTACTGACTTGGTTCTTATGGCTTGCACAGTTTTTGCCTTCTTATAGCACCCAGGATCATCAGCCCAGGGGTGGCACTACCTACAGTGAGTTTGACCCTCCCACCTCAGTCATCAATCAAGGAAATGCCCTACAAGGCTTCTCACAAGCCAATTTGAAGGAGACATTTTCTCAGTTTCTCTTCCCAGATGAACCTGGCCCCTGTCACATTGACAAAAAATTCAGCCTGCTGCCTCTGTTTGACCAAGTTGTGAGGGGAAGCAGGGGAGTTGAGATAGAGTGGGAGGGTGAGGTTTAGGGTGGATGTAGGTAGAGAGAGTGGAGTATAGATGGTAGCTGATACCAGGTTCATAAAACTGTTCAGCCTAATTTCACTTTTCATTTCCATAATAATCATCAAAACCCAGACATGAATTCTAGAATATACACAGAAGTAAGAAGAGATGCCAGAACCTGGATAGATATTTAGTTCACCGGTTCCAACAATCAGAATTCAGTGGAAGCATTTGTGAATAAATATTATGATATTATCAAAGCATAAATAAATAATAACAAAACAATGATAATAATAATAATAATAATAATAATGACACTAGTCTTTAGGAAGGGGATGGTCATGTTTCCCCAAAATTTGACTCCATTAAATGTGTTCTGTCCACTTTAGAAAACTTAGGTTGAGCACAATGTAGCTGGCAAGGATGAGGGCGCTTCCAGAAGGTGGGATGTTCACATGGATTAGAACAATATGCCCCATCCTAACTGAATCCATCCTGAGTCATCCAGTATCTTCTGAGCCACCTCCATTGATTTCTGTTCTATGCACTGTAGGGAATGGACAGAGCCTGAGCAAACCACAGAAACAGGGGCTTAAGAAGCAGGCTAAGGAACTCAGTATTCCAAAGAAGAAGAAGCAGCACTTGATGTCCACAGAGAGCATCACTATTCATCACACAATGAAAAATGCATATGAAAATATGCATAATAATCATATATCGAGACTTTTACATTTACTCAAAATCACTGGAAATATTAAGGGATTCAAATGATGTTTTTGTTTGTGTTTACTTTTTCCCTCCCTTATAACTATCTTTCACGGACACTTATAATCAATAAAGACACCATATGGCTGAGTACAAACAGGGCAAGAGAGCCTACTCTCATTTTAATTTGCTAAAATTCTTACATTAGTCTACTAGAGTTATGTATTTAAATGTAGTATTCTACTTATAATTCTATTCATACATATAATAAAAATGAAAAAGCTATGACTGGTATTAATGTTAATCTTCATAACAGAAGGAGAAGCTACTCTCTCCTAGGACAAGGTGTAGATTTCTTTTATCCAGGAGCCAACGGGAAAGAATTTTGTGAAACACTTGACAGTTAAAAATGAGTAATATTTGTGGAAGTCAAGAGGGTATCGTACATTGGAAAATACTGTAAGTGTAGATAATCTTTCTAAAACTCTCCTAAGACACAACCTTTCACACACTTTACTTTTGTGGTAGATAATCAATATTCACACAGAAAACTGTCATTCTAAAGCAAGGGACAGAGCTGAGGACACCAAATGAAGACAAATATAGTTTAACCCCGTCACGTGTATCTTTTTTTAAATAAAATATTCCACCATATTCCTCTTCCATTAATGTTTTTTCATTTACATTCTAAGCAATTTCGTCAATATCATTACCTCATGCACATCTTACTGTTTTGTATGTTTGTGTTGCTTTTTGCTTTTGAAACTTCATAGATGACAAGATCAGGAATATTTCCCCCATATCACCTTTTCTGTGAAATCAGAATCATGACAACAAAGATAATTTGCCCTTTTCAATTTTCTTTTATTACGTGAAGCCACAGTCCTGGTTTCATGAATTTCTTTCCATCCCCTTACCATTGTACTATTTCTTTTGTTAACTAAATGAATTGATTTCTCATGCATACATTTCTGTCTTCAATCAATGCCATGTAATACACAACAACAGAAATACGAAATCCATTCTAATTATTGAAACACAGTCTGGTTTGGGAGAAAGATGTTTCTGTAGTTCAGGGAACTGAATGCCCTTATAGAGGACCAGAGTTTGGTTCCTAGAACCCACATGTTGGTCCAGAAACAACTGTAACTCTAGCTCCAGGGGAATCTGGCACCCTCTTCTGGGCTCAACAGGTACTTCAGCCACTTGGTACATTTATCCATACAAAACCACAAAGATTAATACATAAATAAAAATAGAATATATTTTTTAAAAACCTGATTAACCAGGCCTGGTGCTGCATGTGTTTAATTCCAGGTCTTGGGAATCAGAGACAGGTGGATCTCTGTGATTTGGAGGACAGTCTGTTCTATATATTGAATTCTAGAACAGCCAGGGCTACATCATGAGAACTTGTCTCAAAATTAAACAAAAAACAAACAATCAAATAAACTGATAAATAAAAACCAGTCAAATTGGTTGATAATAGAACAGGAAATAATTGTTTTGTGAATAATTACATAATTCATTGAGTATCATAATTACACAGGAAAACATTACCCACATCATAAGTATGACATACGAACTTTCTCTGATAAGTCTATTGATAGGTGAGGCTCAATAGGCTCACTAGGTAGGAAAGCTTAAGAGGCAGAGGAGGATACTCTTAGGAAGCAAACCAAATGCCCATCTGATACTAAAAAAGGGGTAATTTTAAGCATCTATCTAAATTGTTTTTTTTTTCCATCAAGATAAAGTGGTTTGTCTGTACTCAAAGGCATATTCCATTCTTTTGACTGAGAAGCATGAATGTCCTCTTATTGGGAGATTTTAATACTATTGTACCATGAACCTTATACATTATGTTATCATTATGTCTTCTGGATTTTGTCTCAAATTTAGAGGACCATAGAAAAATTAGGTGAAAGATAAAATCATAGAGTCAATAGCTTACACACGCCCATTCTATGTTGAACTTTGTGGAAAGTTCTGCAGCTTCCCTTTCACAAGAGAAATGTTACCATTCTCCTGACTTTAAAAACTGAATAAAACTATCTACACAGAAAAAGCATAATAAGAAAATAAAGTGAATTTGCTCAACAAACAGTCCCCATCCTTTCCAAAACCCACAGACTGTAGAGTTTTGAAGTTTCCATATAAATGGGTTGTTATTAGGCTCTGATATCAAAAAGAAATCTGTTTTCTTATGGGTAAAAGGCTTAATCATCTATGAATTATGAACAAATTATGTTTCATGCAGAAAACCCAGACTTTTTAGAATAATAAGCCAAGCTCATGTATCTGCAGTAGGCCACAAACACATACAAGTAAATCTGAAAAACACAAAAGTGACAATTTTTCAGTGTGGCCACAATAGACAGAGTTACAAACAGTTCCAAGGATCTCCCCAACCCAAGTCTGTCCTAGAATGAAGTTTAGTTATAAGTAGATACATACCTCTGCTGTCCCGGTTGAGGTGTGAATGTCTCAATCGTAATTTCAGTTCCAGATCCTCCTGCAAGCTGGTCTAATAAGTTGTCAAAAGTGTTTGCACTGTCTGATTGGATTCAGACTCCTCTTCTAGTTGGCACCATCCTTTTTCTTTGCTCATCATGGGATGTCTGAGAAAAAATGTTTAATTACTTTTTTATTGATTCTTTGGGAATTTCATATCATGCACCCCAATTCCAGTCATCTCCTGTTTCAATGTATCTGCTCCTCACTTTTGTAGTATCACATCAAAGGAAAGATTAAAAGAGAATAAAAATATACAATAGTAATAGAGAGAGAGAGAGACAGAGAGAGAGAGAGAGAGAGAGAGAGAGAGAGAGAGAGAGAGAGAGAGAGAGAGATTTGATCCCCCTGTCTTTCTCACATCTCTTATAACTCTTCTTTTATCTTAGAGGCATTGGGAGCTGCTGTGTCACATGCATTATATCATTTTGTCCAAACAACCTTACTTGTAAAAGTTCATTGTGTAATGAATGTTGTCAGGTTCAAGGCTTTGGTACATCATGAATACTGGACCTCCACATGCATTCCTCTCTATTATCCTTTTGTTGCCACAAGTCAAGGAGATTCTATGGCTATGGTTCCACAGGATCAGTCCTTTTCCATTCTGTAGCAGTTCAAAGATGGGTTAGATGCTATGGTGTGCCAACACCAGGCCCTGGATGTGTGCCTAGGTGTCAGGTGAGTTGGTCAGTCTGGGCCACTAGGACCACTCCTTTCAGTTGAGGGGCAGAGCCAGTGGTAAGAGGTGGAAGAACCTTCCCAAGCATGAGGGTCCATTTCTCCTATGAGAGAATGGGCCAGTTTTCTCGTGTTGGTGTCATCAGAGTCTGTTATCCCTGGGCTGGAAAGGTTCAGGATCAGCTCTTCAATGGGGGTTGGGGAAGGGAGTTCACTCTGGGCCAGTGAGGGTTGAGGCCAGCTCAGCAGGGCCCCTGAACTTCAACACATGGTTCAACACATGGGTTTCATGGGCCACTGTGGTAATAGTGGGTCCATCCAGACCCCATCTGCTTCAGGACCATCGACCCAGATGTGGATATTGGCAGCAGTTTGGAGCTGGATGTTGCTATGTCCTCTGGGGGTAGTGTATTGTAGGCCTCTCAAATCTGGATGGGCCCAGCAGCAGCAGTATGGTCTCTGGGTTTGAACCTGATTTCTAAATGTCCCATGACACTTCAGCAACCATCTCTTCAACTACCACTGAGTTCTGGAGGGTTCTGGATGGGTCTGTAAAGTAATCAAAAGCAATGGCAACAGTCTGCAGAAATTGGTGGTCTCTTTGCCACCCCACTGAATAACAACTAAATAAAAAGAATAACACACTTAAACTTTTTTCTGTATATAAGTTTTTTCTGTGTGTATGTATAATATATATGTTATAAATGTGTTATGTATATAACATACATATGTTATATAAAAACAGGAAATACATATATACATTTTTATATTTATTAATATATATTTACACAACACACACATGCATATATATTTAAAGTCCTTTTCCTAAAGTGATTTTGCTGTTGTTGTTTTGTTTTGTCATTTTAGTGGATGACAGGCTTTAACGGCTGAATTATTTATCCATTCTTTTTTTTTACCTTTATAAATTTGCCCCATTCTTTTTTTATTGAGAATTTTTTTTCATTTATTTACACACCAATCAAGGATCCCCCTCTTCCCTCCTCCCATCCCCCAGTCTCCCCTGCTAACACACTCTCCCACTCTCCCCCACAAGAAGGCAAGAAATTTTCTATTCTTTCCCATACTTTTTGTAAGGTCTTCAGTCTTACAGATTTGTTTTACAGGGCTTGTGGAACCTACATAATTTCCATGTGGGAAACGATACTGTTTCCAAACAGCAAGGACTTGATTTATTTCTATTCTGTTCCTCTTTCCTTCCTTCATGATACCTACAACTTCATATGCTGTATCGAGTATAAGTTGTTACAGGCGACATTTTTGTATTTTCCTTATTTGTCATAAAATACTATCTATTTTACCCACTCATTATCATGTTTTATAGGTTTAACTAATGGTTCCTCTAGCATTGAGGATTGATGGCACATCATAGAATTTATTCAAAGCTTAAATGCTGAATGAATGTTGAATTCTACTAAAGGCGGAAAGAATGACAGAGAAAAATTGATAAAAAATCACGAACAACATATATGATCTCAGCAGTCCATTTATTTTTTATTGTTTGGTGATAATATAAATAAAGTAATATATTATAATATAATATATAATATAATGAGAGATCTTTAGAAGGGCTTTGAGGCAAGTTATAATCATAAACTACTATTATGGGTCTTCACATGTATATGCATATATATAAATACACACATGCATTATTTGAGATATAATTTGACCCATCAAATGATCTCATCAAGTTGCATTTATAATTATATGTATGAACACACAAAGTATTATAATATTGTCATTGGACTTAATGATCCTCTCAAGACACCTTATTATATTAGTTATGAAAACATAGATATAAAAAATTCCATGTTGAAAAAGGAAAATTGTTACTCATTACAAAGCAATGGTCACGTGATCCATCAACATATGGCTTGTTGAAGGATGCATGCCACTGGGTTTG
>CABHPQ010145337.1:1131-66131 GCA_902168405.1 Peromyscus aztecus
ACACCCCAGTCCTATTTGACTTGCATGCCATCGTCTCTTGGGAACTGCTTTGTAGTGGTCACAGCTCATCTCTATTGGCAAATCCAGTCGATGGTTTTCACTACTTGCCTTTTGTTGCCCTTAGCCTTTGGCATTTGTTGATCTTAAGCATGTCATTACTTTATCATTAGACTTTGATGATTTTTCTCCACGTGCATTGGTAACCATTTTCTTTGCAGGTTTACCCTCTTCCATCTGATTCTGAAATATAGAAGTTTCTTAATTCTTAGCCTGATAGCCTCTTTTTTTCCCTCTAAATATAATTTATGGCAAGAATATCCAAAGCTAAGTTTCTCATTTATATCATCTTCAATTTTGATTATTTTTTGTAAAACATACTGTTTCTAAGTCTTGATTCAGTGTGTTATATCAGAATTTCTCAAACACTTCCTGTGTCAAGGTTAAAAATGGCCAAGCGGGCGGCGTGGTGATGCACGCCTTTAATCCCAGCACTCAGGAGGCAGAGGCAGGCGGATCTCTGAGTTGGAGGCCAGCCTGGTCTACAGAGTGAGTTCCAGGATAGGCTCCAAAGCCACACAGAGAAACCCTGTCTGAAAAAACAAACAAACAAACAAATAAACAAAAAATGGCCAAGGGGTCACATATCGACAGTTTTGTAAAATAGTGCAATTAGAAAAATAAATTTAAAAACCAAAATACTGGGTTCATAGACAAAATTTTGTCTGCTTGCAGTAAAAGTTTCTAAGTGATTTTTTTTTTTCTTTTTTGGTACTTAACCTTATTATGAACTTGTAACAAGTAGTTTGTAGACTGTATCTTGAATAGTATTGTCCATTACCTCTTCCCTTTAATTTTTCAAAGTCACTGTAGAATCAACTTCCTGAGTCTACTTCTTTCAGTAATACAAACTTTAGTTCTTAAGAAATTCAGAAACTGCTGGACGGTGGTGGCCCATGCCTCTAATCCCAGCACTCAGGAGGCAGAGACAGGAGAATCTCTGAGTTTGAGGCCAGCCTGGTCTACAGAATGAGTTCCAGGACAGCTAGGGCTATACAGGGAAACTCTTGTCTCAAAAAACAAACAAACAAATCAGAAATCTAGGGGTTAGGCATAATGGCTCATTGTCACATCTATATCTGCACCATTACTGAATCTTGTTTATTATCCAGATAGTTTCTGTCTTCCGTCTCACAGCATTCCTGCTGCTTCCGTTTCAAATGCAGACCCCATCACCTCTCACCTGAACTGTTACAATGACCTTTATTTGATTTCCCTTCTTGCAATTTTGTTCTCTTACTCTTTTCTACTTTCTGGGCAGAATGATCTTTTAAAATGAAAATCCTATGGTGATACTACTGTTCTTCCCCATAGGCTTCCTTCCTTTGCTTTCAGGGCTATGACTGGTGTCTTGATGCAGTGCACTACCCTGCATGGGTTTTGCCTTCCTTAAGCAACTCTCTTTGTCTCTCATCACTCTTTTAAAAAAGGATGCATCATACTCCTATCTATCCACAACATCTGTGCATGCTTTTTCTGTTAAGAAAAATATCTCTTCTTCATATTTAGTTATTTCTTTCTCTTCCTCCACACCTGAATTTTAACAGCACTTTCTTTGAGTAGCATTCTGTAATTTTTCCAAATTAGGTTAGATTACACAGAATAGGTATTGTTAGGTCTCTCAGTCATTTTGTTGTTGTATAGTCTTAGTTTGTAACTGTACAGTTATTCAGTACTTGTTGGCTAACTCCTCCTAGATTATAAACTCCATGAAGCAATGGAGCAAGGGTGGATGGTTGTCTGAAATTGACTTTATGGGCTGGTGAAATGACTTTGGATGAAGGTCTTGTGGCATAGACATAAGGTTCAGGGTTCAGATATCAAGCACCCATGTAAAAAGCTGGGTATGGAGGCAGGTAAGATCAGTGGGTAAGAGCATTTGCTTTCCTAGCATGAGGACCTGAGTTTGAATCCCCAGCACCGATTTTATATGCCCAGTATGGTTGGGTGTGTCTTGTAACTGGATAGTTGGGAGCTAGAGACAGGTGTCTCCTGAGAGCTCACAGGTCCAGAGTAGCCAAAAGCTATCAAGCTTCTTCCTGATTGAGTAAGGCACATAACCCAGAGTTACAGTGTAGTGATGCATACCTGTGATGCATGGGGGCTGTCTCAGTTTCCTTTCCATTGCTGTGAGAAAATACCCTGAGAAAGGGATTTATTATGGCTCACAGTTTCGGGTTCTAGTTCATCGTCATAGGAAGTCACAGTGGCAGGCCCTTGAGAGAACTAGCCACATTACATCCACAGTCAGAGTAGAGAACAGTAAGTTCTTGTATGCATTCATTGCTTCCTTTTGATGTGAATGTAATGTGACTAGCTGCTCTAAGCTGCTGTGAGTATGAGTCTCATCCTTGGAACTTGCATGGTATAAAGGAAAGAATGGATTCTCTATACATGCATGCACACACACTAAATGTGGAGAAATGAGGACTGGTAGAATTCTGTGGACAGCCTGTGGAGATTTGGATGTTATAAGCAGAGAACTGTATAATGGTGGTATATTGAGAAACAAGGACTTGGATGAAAATTTTTACCTGATCTCCATTAACAGGGAGGTTTTTTTAGGGAAGGTTTTGAAATCCTGGATTATGTGGTTCTGAAGTGGAAACAAGCCTCTAAAGCCAGATAAATGTTCCAGTTGTCTTTGAAACCTAGTAGCTGACTCAGAATCTTTCAGCAGAAAGTGCAGAGACTGTTGGAAGTTTAGTTAGATGTTGTAATTGTGTTTGTTTTTGACAATGCTGAGGACAGAACCCAAGGCCTTGGCCATGCTAGGGAAGTATGCTAGCTTTACTCTGAGCTAATATACCCCAGCCACAGTATGTTCTTAATAAACCAAGAGATCTCTTCTCTTTACTTTAAACTTTGTAGGTTATATTCACACATTGTCAGTAAACATTCCAAAAATTTTGGTTTTACGTTAGTTTAAAAAGAAGGTTTCTTCAGGATATGATAAATTCGTTGGTATGGTTTCATGAATATAGGATTTTCATTTACCCTAAAAGTGCCTGAATTTCTGTTATAAAATAGTATAAAATAAATTCTCTCTTCTTTTATAGTAGATGGCAAAGTTCCTAAGACATTCCAGAATTCCCTTGTTCATCTTGGACTTAATACTATGAAGTCTGCAAACATTTGTATAGGCCGACCAGTGCTCCTTACCAGTTTGGATGGAAAGCAGGAGGTAAAATTCCTTATCCTTTTACTAGAAGCATTGGAAGTCATTCTGGTTTTAACTTTGAATACAAGTTGAACAGTTAGTGTGTGTGAATCAGAAGTTGGTTCTTTCCTTCCATGATGTCCATTTCAGGAGTCAGACTCAAGTTGACAGTCTTGGTGGCAAGTATCTTCACCTGTTGAACCATCTTGCCGACTCCAAAAAAAATGTGCTTTTAAAGACAGTCGTATGGGTACTAGAGACATGGCTCAGCAGTTAAGAATATGCACTGCTCTTCCAAAGGATCTGAGTTCAGTTCCCAGCACCCACAACAGGCAGCTCACAGTTGCCTATAACTCTAGCTCCAGGGGAACCTGATGCCTCTGGCTTCTGTGGACACCAGCACATGTGCACATACCCTAACACCACACATATGCACATACACATAATTAAAGTAATAAATCTTCAGAAAAATAAGACTATCCTGTACATAGTAGTCACTGAAATTCCAGAGAGAAAGGGCATTGCTTTTTTTTTTTTTCAAAAAGGGAGGTAGTGGTATATGTCCCTTTAAGCTTTGTTTCTTCTAGTCAGTTGTTGAAAACATTTCTGTGCAGAAATGTGATCTCGAGTAAGATGAGCATCTGCCCTTCATACGAATACTTATTCTCACTGGGTTTGGCTGTATTTCTCCCTGATGTCGTGGGATTTGAAGACTCCAAGATGAGAGCTTTTCCTAGATTTTTAGCAGCTTGGCTCTCTCCTTGTTGCCAGTTCTTGCCTGTGACATAGTGCCCCCCCCCCTTCACTTTCATCCATGGAGGATGTTTTTGTGTTCTTTTATGGGGATGTGTGTACATGTGTTCATATGCATGTAAAGACCTCACATGTTTCTTAGGTCCCCTCCCGCACCTCACTTTTTGAGACGGGGTCTGTCATTTGGCCTGGAACTCATAGATTAGTCTATGCTGTTTGGCTTGTGTGCCCCAGGAACCAGCTATCTCTGCCTCCTCAGCACTGAGATTACATGTGTGAGCCACCACACCTGGCTTTTTTTCATGGGTTCTGGAGGTTGAACCCAGGTCCTCATGCTTGCAGAGAAAGCACCTTACAGACTGAGCCATCTCTCCAGCCCTCAAATCCAGGTATTAAAGAGACTCTTACACTGCTTTGCAGTGTATCATGGATAGGAAGTACGAGGCTGCACTCATTACAAGTTATCTTGCTTTTAATATTTTTCTCCTTCTTACTTACCATCTATTAATTTGTCTTTTTTTTTAAATCTGCCTTTCATTATCTCACTATGAGCACCTTCCTGATCTTCACAGAAGTTGTAATATTCATTAAAAGTAATTTGTGAACTTATATAGGATTTAATTTTATTTTTTTAACTCCAGTTTATCCCACTACAGATTGTGTCAGATATGGTTTGGGAATAATGATTGTGTTTTGTGTATTAGATATGCTTAACATTCTCTTCTTTATAAATTGATAGTATTATATGTACTGATTTTCTGATATTGTTATTTTATTTCTCTGAGTAGGTTTATACAGCCTGGCCAGTTGCAGGATTTCCTGGAGGCAAGGTTGGCCTGAGTGAAATGGCACAGAAGAATGTAGGTGTGAGAGCTGGCGATACCATCCAGGTCCAGCCTCTTTTGGGAGCTGTGCTTCAGGCTCAGGAAATGAACTTGGCACTGAGGTTTGGCTCTTTTCTTTAGTGACTGTCTAGCTCAAAGCTGCCCAAAGGAAATGTAGTAAGGGGGCTGGAGAGATGATTCACTGGTCAAGAGTACATGTTCTTGCAGAGACCCAGCTTTGGTTTCCAGCACCCATGTGATGGATCACAACCATCCATTACTCCAGTTCCATTGAATCCAAAGCCCTCTTTTAACCTTGGTGAACATTAGGCACAAATGTGGTACACAGACATACATGCTAGCAAAACATAAATAGAGCTTTTAAAATAAAAAGAGAGGTATAAACATGTTCAATTTGGGTTTTCTAAACAGATGGAGAAATGAAACCTTACAAATTTTATTTAACTCATTATATGTAATACTATTTTAATACTTAATTATAAAAAGTTACTAGTGAGGTATTATATCTCCCCCCCCCCCCCAGCTTTTTTTCTAGATCAAATCTTTAAAATCTAACAGTATATGTTACACTTGTAGCACATTTGTCTGTTTGAGACAAGATCTTACTATGTAGTCCAGGTTGGCCTTGAACTTATGATCCATCTACCACAGCCTATAGATCCTGGAAAATTTCTCCTTTGTGTTTGGGATAGAAACCAGGGTTTTGGGCTGGAGAGATGACTCAGAGGTTAAGAGTACTGGCTGCTCTTCCAGAGGTCCCGAGTTCAATTCCCAGCAACCACATGGTGGCTCACAACCATCTGTAATGAGATCTGGTGCCCTCTTCTGGCCGCAGGCATACGTGCAGGCAGAATACTGTATACATAATAAATAAAATCTTAAAGAAAGAGAGAGAGAGAGGGAGAGGAACCAGGGTTTTGCACGTACTGGTACTCCCATTTCTAGCCACGATAACCACATATGTTAAGTGAGTAGTGATACACTATATATAATAGTGTAAGCTAAATGGGTGACTATAATTTATGTACAAGGGACTCTGGTACCCTGGAATTAAGTAGCCCTACATTTGAAGTGAAGGGATCATAACTGATGAATACTTAGCAGTGTATTTCATCTTAACTTGCAGTTAAATTAGGGCACCTACAACTTGTTGTGAGTAGCTAAGAAATACATTTTTTTTTCTCTTTGCCACTGAAGAATATTCCAGTATGAACATGTCAGCACTTTATAATTAAAAATGTATAAAAATTAATTTCTTAATGAGAAATAACCCCCAGAAATATTTCAGCAAGATAAAGAACTGTGTCCACATTGAGTCATAGTCTGGTGTTAAAGGCTTAGTAAAATGTTGAAATAAGAATCAGTGGCTGACAGAAAAAAGTAGTCTGGATGTCTTTAGACTCAATATTCGTATCTTATATAAGCCAGAGAAGTCTTAAGAGTAGTACTTTCCATTGAAAAACTAGTGCAGATCATTTTTCATTTTTGGTATCAGCATTTTATAAAATGTCTTAGCAGTTTCATAACTTGGAAAAAAATTTTTGTTGTTAATTATTTGAGAATTAAATATAGTATGACTTAGCCATGTTTACCTCCTCTCTACCAACTCTTCTCAGACCTAAGCCTCTTTCCCTATCTACCTAACTTTATATTCTTTTTGTAAACCTGTCAAGACTAATTTGTGCTGCCCACATGTCCTTGGATGTGTAGTCTTCTACTGGAGCAAGATTGATTAACCAGGGTCTACACTCTTAGATAAAATTGACTCTTCCCCTCCTAGCAGCTAGCAGAGTCTAGGGCCGGGGTTTTGTGCCCAACTCTCTTCTCTCTGCTGGGATTTGGTTTGGTTTGTTCTTGTACAGGTCTTGTGCATGCTGTCACAGTGGCAGTTAGTTCATATCCAGAAGACACTGTTTCCTTGTCTCCACTGTCTTTGGTTCTTACACTCTTTCTGCCCCCTCTCCCACAATGATCTTTGAGTCTTCGGAGGAGAGGACTCGGTATATGTGTCCCATTTTATGGCTGAACATTCTGCAGTCTGGTATTTTCTGCACCTTGACTTGTTGTGGGTCTCTTTGTTATTATCTACAAATAGAATGTTTTTAATTTTATTTTTAACGTGTCTGAGAATTTGCTGTGTGTATGTTTGTGCATCATGTGTATGCCTGTGCCTGGTGCCTGCTGAGGCCAGAAGAATAGGGTTCCTTGAAACTGGAATTGTAGATGGTTCTGAGATGCCCTGTGGGTACTGGGAACTGAACCCAGGTCCTCTAGAAGAGTAGCAAGTCCTCTTAACCACCAAGCCATCTCTGGGTGTTTTTATTTATCTGTGTTTTGAAGCAGTTTTACTCTTTGTAGCCCAAGGCTGACTTGCTCCTGCCTCCTCCTTTTGAGTACTTTAGGTTTGTTCCACTGCAGGTAGCTCAAATAATTTTCAATTAATGATAATTCAAGAAAAGAACTTGATTGCATGTTTAAATCACATTCAGCCTAGTAAAAACAAAGACCTGTTATTACCAAGAATTTTAAATAGCTCTTACTGAAGAGTGAGTATAGTGTCTCACCCATCCTCCAATAGAATTTTGAGTTAGATTGATTGCTAATAAAAGTCGGACCCAAATTTGCTTTGATAAAAGTACCTTTTGATAATTTAATACCACCTTAGTGATAATTTGTGGAATGCATGTGTAAGAATTCAAAAAAATTTTCTAGTTGTCATCTTGAGTTTAAAATGTTTTCTTTTGTTTATATTCCAAGTTTGTGTTTTGGCATCATCCCTCTACCCCCTTTGAAAACAGGAAACTGTTTTCAGAACAAACAGTAATCATTTAATGAACATTGAAAAACAGAGCAAAATCAAAGAATATAATGTTGAGAATCAGTTTTATATATTAGATGCTTATACATGTGTGGTGGTTTGAATGAGGGTGGCCCCCATAGTCTCATATATTTGAATGCTTGGTCCCCAGTTGGTAGAACTGTTTAGGAAGGATTAGGAGGTGCGGCCTTGGAGGAAGTGTGTCATGGGAGTGAGCTTTGAGGTTTCAAGAGCTGCACCATTCCCAACTAGCTCGCTCTCTGCCTTGTGCTTATGGATCAGTGTGAGCTCTCAGACACTTCCAGCACCGTGGCTGCCATGCCTGCTGCTGTGCTCCTCATCATGATGGTCATGGACTCTAACCTCCTGGAACCCCCAAATTAAATGCTTTCTTTTATAAAGTTGTCTTGGTCTTGATTCTTTATCACCACAGTAAAAAGGTAGCTCAGACCACATCACATGCACACATTTGTAAGAATAAACAAACGTGCATCTATCCTTTTGATTTTATATCCTTTCATACCTTTCAAGGTATCTATTCCCATCTTCTGTGCACCATCCCCTCCCTGATTCAGGATCTCACTAGGTAGCCCAGGCTGGCCTCCATCTCATGATCCTCCTGTTTTACTCTTAATTGCTGGGCTCATAAGTGTGTGACTGGTTTATTTACCCCTTTTTAGCAAATGAAATGGTCTCAGTGTGGGAAAGTTGTGTATTTCATGAAATACTTGGCAGCACTGTTGCTGTTAAAGCAGGTTATCATCAGAATGTGTTGAAACAGTGATACAGGAAGAAGTAGTCATTGTTGGCTGGAATTAGCATTATCTATGAACTAGTCTCATTGGGGCTGAGTAGTGTTGAATGATTAGAAAAGACAGTGGATTTAAATGAAATACTGGTTTTTAAATTTTAATTTCTTAAAAAAAGGTTGCATTTTAAGTAGGGTAGCAGAGTGTAAACAAGGAAGGTAATTTCCAGTTAGGAAAATAAGTCATTTAAATCTTGATAATTGGAGAATTTCATTAGTGATATTGGAGTTCTTTCTAGTCGAAATCTATACCTGTTCTTCAAATTTGTAACTGTCTCTTATTCAATTAATAAAGTTTAAGTAAGGGCCAGAGGGACTGCTCAGAGGGTAAGAGTATTTGCTGCTCTTGTAAGATGACTTGGATTCTGTTCTCAGCACCCATATAGTGGCTCACAATCACTGTTTTTCCTTGAGGCCTCCACTAGCATCAGTCACTTAGATTGTGTCTCTACATACATGCAGGCAAAATACACATATACAGAAAAACAATTTAAGTTAAATTAAGTATGTAATTTATTCTCATTGTTTATTTGTGGTAGTTATGTTCTCTTGAGGTTGCTGTCACACTGACAGAGAAAACAGAACCATTGTTCTTAGTGAGGAATTTATACAGCTATGCATCTCTTACCTAGACTGGTATTGAATACTTGAAGAAACTAGTTCTGGTAAATTTCTACTTATGCTGCATCAGGGAACAAGAACACCAGACATGTTAAGAAATTTACCTGAGACTGTCTCATTGTGGAGTTGGGTTCAAATCCCCTCCATCTGGCCCCAGAGCTAAAGTTTGTACTGTACTACATCTGTCCTGCATTACCTCTGAGTCAGAGCTGAGACAAAAGACAGAGTATCATTTTAGTCTTCCTCAATTGACAATATAGTTACTGGACTATATACTGACCCAAACTTTGGAGGCTGGGGGGTTGTGGTACATCCATAACAACCACAATTACTCTGTGGATTCTGGATGTTAAAAATATTTTTTAGTGAAATGAGTTTGTAACACAGCATTCACAGATAGGAGTTTTGGCCATATTGATACAATTTATATTTTGATTAAATGAGCTTACTAATAAATGTCCCCTGGTGCAAAACTACCTCTGTTGTGTGGGTTACCAACAGAGCTAGACAATTGTGGCTTCTTCTGTTTACACATTGCTGCTGACACATGGAAGAAGAAGAGAGTGTTTGAAGACTGTTTATTTAACTATTTCAAATGTTTTCTTTTGTGGATGTGTGTGCATGTATATACAAATGTATGTGGGGGTAGGGGTGTGCTCACTTGTGTACAAGTGTGAATGCCAGAAGTTGATCTCAAGATATCTTACTTTATTTTTGTCTGTCTGTCTGTGTCTATCTGTCTATTTATTTCCCTCTCACTGAATCTGGAGTGTGCCATTTTGACTAAACTTGCTGGATAGCAAGTTCTGGGCCTTCATCTGTTATATCCTCCTTTGTAGTGTTGAAGTTACAAGCCCAACTGGCATTTATGTAAGTGCTGGAGATCCAGAGTAGAATCTTCTTGTTTGGGTAGCAAACACCTTCTCAACCATCTCTCTAGCCCTTTGGAAACTGTTTAAAAGCGGGCTTTTAAAAGTAGGTGCACATGGAAAAAAGAAAACATCTTCAACAAATGGTGCTGGCATAACTGGATGTCAACATGCAGAAGATTGCAAATAGATCCATATCTGTCGCCATGCACAAAACTCAAGTCCAAGTGGATCAAAGACCTCAACATAAATCCAGTTACACTGAACTTGATAGAAGAGAAAGTAGGAAGTAGTCTGGAACGCATTGGCACAGGAGACCACTTCCTAAATATAACACCAGTAGCACAGACACTGAGAGCAACAATTAATAAATGGGACCTCCTGAAACTGAGAAGCTTTTGTAGAGCAAAGGACACGGTCAATAAGACAAAACGACAGCCTACAGAATGGGAAAAGATCTTCACCAACCCCACATCTGACAGGGCTGATCTCCAAAATATATAAAGAACTCAAAAAGCTAGACATCAAAATACTGAACAATCCAATTAAAAAATGGGCTACAGAGCTTAACAGAGAATTCTCAACAGAAGAATCTCAAATGACTGAAAGGCATTTAAGGAATTGCTCAACATCCTTAGTCGTCAGGGAAATGCAAATCAAAACAACTCTGAGATACCATCTTAACACCTGTCAGAATGGCTAAGATCAAAAACACTGAAGACAGCTTATGTTGGAGAGGATGTGGAGTAAGGGCAACACTCCACTATTGGTGCAAATGCAAACTTGTACAGCCACTCTGGAAATCAGTATGGCGGTTTCTCAGAAAATTGGGAATAAGTCTTCCTCAAGACCCAGTTATACCACTCTTGGGTATATACCCAAAGAATGCTCAATCTTACCACAAGGACACATGCTCAACTATGTTCATATCAGCATTATTCGTAATAGCCAGAACCTAGAAACAACCTATATGGCCCTCAACTGAAGAGTGGATTAAAAATTGTGGCACATATACACAGTGGAGTACTTGCTACTCAGCAGTAAAAAACAATAATATCATGAAATTTGCAAGCAAATGGATGGAACTAGAAAATATCTTGAGTGAGGTGACCCAGACTCAGAAGGACAAAAATAGTATGTACTCATTCATAAGTGGATACTAGATGTGAGGGAAGGGATGGCCAGACTGCAACCCACAACTCGAGAGAGGCTAGCTAACAGGGAAAGACCCTAGGAGGGACACATGGATGACCCTGCAAAGGAGAAGTGGATGAGATCTACATGAGCAGACTGGGTGGTGGTGGTGGGGTGGCAGAGGGCGAGGAGTGGGGTTTGAGAACACAGGGAATTGGGAGGGTGGAGCTGGAACAGGGACAGAGTGGGAGGGCAGGGAGGAAGATACCATGATAGATGAGAAATAGGAAGAGGCAGGGTTCTGGGGAGGCTCTCAGGAATCCACAAGGATGACCCCACCTTGATCTGCTGGCAGTGGTCCAGAGGGTACCTTGACTGGTCTACTCTGGTGACCGGTCTAGCAAGTAAACTAGCTGTCATCGTAGAGCCTTTGTCCAGTGACTGATGGAGGCAGATGCAGAGCTCATGGCCAGGCACCAGGCTGAGCTCTGGGAATCCAGTTGAGAGAGAGGAGGGATTCTGCAGGTGAGGAACGTTGAGATCATGATGGGAGGGTGTGCAGAGATGACCGGCCACACTAGTGGAAGCCCATGAACTGTGGACTGGTGGCTGTGGAGCCCCCATGGGACTGGACTTATCTCTGGATACGGAAGACAGTTGTTTGACTCAAACTGTTTGGGGGGCACCCAGGCAGGGGGATCAGGATCTGCCCCTGGTCTATGGGCAGGCTTCTGGGAATCTGGTGCCTGCAGGGTGACGCCTTGCATAGCCTTTGTGCAGTGGGAAGGAGCTTGGACCTGCCTAGGCTCAGTGTGCTGGGCTCTGCTGACTCCCCATGGAAGACCTCAATTTGGGGAATGTGGGGATGCGGGGTGGCTCGGGAAAGAGGGCTGGTGGGGGGGGGTAGGGGAGGGAGGAGGGGGGATCTGTGGATGGTATGTGGAGTGAGAAGAAAATTTCTTAATATAAAATGAAATGAAAAAGTAGGTGCAGTGATACTAGATGTACCTACTTCCTGTATTTCCTGTATACTACTTTTGTGGTGGAGACGGTGATAGTTCCACCAACCAGATACAAAATGTTCAAATACATGAGCTCTAGTTTTTCCTTAGGCATATCCCTCAGAACCAATTTCCATTGCAGTCAGTACTCTATTTTTTCCTACTTGAACCTCTTCAGATAACGTACTGTATGGGATTTGATTTTTCTGAAGAGCTAATTATACAAAAGGAAAGAAGTTAGCTATGAATAAAAGCCTTTATCTGTGCTAGGCAACTTCAGAATGGGAGTGGTTAGTTTAGGCAAGTGTGTTTTCAGATGTGTTTGACTGACATTGCACAGAAATACCCTTCTCGTTATGACTTAACATGTGCAGTATGTGTGTTCATGTGTGTAGATAGATGGATATTTATACATATACATGTATGTATTTATCTACATGTACATGAAGTATATGTGTATGAGAAAATGTTTCACAAAGCAGGATTGACCATTTCTATGCAGCGTATGCTGACGTTTTATATGGGATTGGTTTTTATGGTTTCATGGTGTCCTAATGCATACCTTATGTTTTGAAGATCGCTGTCTTAAACCTCTTTGGCATCAAACTGAAGATATTTTTCTGCAGGAAACATGTATCTGAAAAGTGTAAATTACCAAAATTGTAGAAATCATTTGTTTTCAGGTTTTAAACAAATTATCTTTCTGGTTTGTAATAGTTATACGTGGCACTTTTTCCATGGTTTAGTTTTTAGTGTACCTAATGCTGATTTTTGTTTGTTTTTCTTTCCTCTCTGTAGTGACAAAGATAAAGAAATTAATGAAGAAGAACTGACTGGTTGTATTCTGAGAAAACTAGGTAAGACTAGATTTTAAATTGTTTTCAATTTAAACACCTAAGGAGCAACAAACAGTGCTTGTAGACATATTTTTATTAATAGCAAAGGGAATATTCTCTTATTTTTGTTTGTGAGCCCAGCCTTTAATGGCTAAGTTATCTCTTCAGCCCAGAATATTCGCATTCTTCAAATACCCACTGGAAGACAAAGCTAGTGGTAGAAGTAAAGCTGTGCGCACATGTGTGCATGTGTGTGCCTGTGTCTCCCCGCCCCCCATTTGTGGGTGTGTATGTGTTGTGCCCCAGTGGTTTGGGTCCTGACACCCCAGCTAGGGGTGAGGGAATGAAGAAAAGACAAACACAGAGACATGTACAGAAAAGCTGGGGTCAAATGGGGGTGTGCTCACTCTGATAAAGTGGTGGTTACTACTACCATCAACCAGGAACCTCAGCATTTTATTAGGTACAGCAAAGAGAGAGGGTTAGCTAATCTCAGGAGGAAGTTTCTGTAGGTAGACAGTCTCAGGCTGTAAACATCGGAGGAGGAGGAGCAGGAGGAGGAGGAGGAGGAAGCTACAGTTGCTGGTTTCTGGCACCCCTAGGAAAGCTTTGCTATCCTTTTGAGCCTGGCCCATATGGTAAATGGCTTTGTTAATTTATAATGGCTTTGAGGCTTTGGAGTCCTTCTCATAGCTCTGTGCATGTCAGCAATACACATTGACTCAAGACTTCAGTCACTTGGAACTTGCTCCACTCTATACACAAGTACATGATGATTGTGTGCATGCATGTGTGTGCATGAGTGTACCTGGAGGCCAGAGGTTGACATGGGGTGCTTCAGTCTCCACCTTTTTCATTTACTTACAAAGAGTCTTTGACTGAACCTGCATTTCATGGGTTCAGCTAGACTAGTTGATCAGCACGCTGAAGGCAGCCTCCTGTCTCTGCTTCCCCAGGGCTAAGATTCTAGGGGTGCATTAGTGTACCTGGGTTTTCATAAGGGTGCTAGGAATCTGTGCTCAGGTCCTTGTGTTTGTTCAGCAAGCACTGTACTACCTGAGCCATTGCCACAGCCTTAGAATTGAGACTTATTTTTAAGATGAACTTAATTTATTTTGATTGGATATGTATGAATGTTTGTCTGCATATATGTATGTATACCACGAGTGACTAAACTGCTAATTTTTAAACCTTTGTGCTTGCACGTTTTCCAATGAGGAACATTGCCGTGTTGGTTTGAGTGTGCCATTTAAGTTTAGTTGATAAAAATGGACTTTTGTTGCTATGATTTATAGAATTTTAGATTTACTGACATACAGGATGTAAAAGGAGCTTTTTTATACAGCTGATACTGTATTGGGAATATGCCCCTCCCCATTTTTTGTGACAGTTACTTTATTAGTGTTCCAGTTTTGTTAATAAATAGCAAATAAGTTGCTGTTAAAACTGTTAAATGGGCAAATTATGCTGATGTATATTTAATCAATTGTTTTTTAGATGGCAAGATTGTTTTACCAGGCAACTTCCTGTACTGTACATTCTATGGACGACTCTGCAAGTTACAAGTGTTGCAAGTAAAAGGGACAGATGGCACAACATTGGGAAAACCTCAGAGTGCCTCTGCTACTGATAGCCAGGGACTGGCCTCTGAACACTCTAGCATGGAAAGCAGTGACGGGGATCTATCCTTCCAGCTAAGCCAGTTAGATCTGAAAGAGCCTCGGAGCCCAGCATCCCAGAGTACTCCCTGCAAATCCGTTAAAGACAGAGTTATGAATAAAGCTGGTGAAGTTTTGTTAGATGTTACACAGAGCCCCAGGGATGGCAGTGGACTTGGACTAGAGGAAGTCACAGGTCCTAAGTGTAGTTTTGATTCATCCAGAGAAGGAAATACACAGCCTGTCAGTGAAGAGAAACTACTGAAGTCTACCAGTGCAGGGGCAAAGAGGAATACTGATACTTTTTATTTTATTTCTTCGACAACAAGAATCAACCTTAAAAAAATTTGTACAAATTCAAAAGAACAAGACAACCAATTCAAAGTAACTTATGACATGATTGGAGGCTTAAACAGTCAGCTGAAAGCAATAAGAGAAATAATTGAACTACCTCTCAAGCAGCCTGAACTTTTCAAGAGTTATGGTATGTTACCTTTAGTTTACTGTGTTCATGTTACATTCAAACTCAAAAGCACTTGGTTAGTTCCATTCTCTAATATAATTTCTCACCCTTCTGTCCTTATTTTCTGTCTCATGTGTTACAGTTGCTTTGGGAGATGATAATTAAATGGCTCTTCTCAATGCTTGGTCCTTTAAGTTATGATTTATGTGAGTGGCAGGTTTGTCTCTTATAACATAATATTCACTGTTGGTGGACTGGGTCTTCAGAAGGTATCTTGTTAATGCTGGATAAGCCGTAATTCTAAAGAAATAAACCAAAGATGGTCATGGTTTAGTTAAAACTTGTTGAGAAATGTGTGTCTGCCTTGAAGCGAGTGGTTAAGGAAGTAACTCAACTCCCAGGAAACTCAGAGCTACTCCTGCATGGTTGCTGTCCAAATCCTTTGCTTCTGTTTCTTGTATATTACCCCCCTTTTTCCCTTTCTTACGAATCTTTATGTGTGTAAAAGGAACTCATGAATTTATGTATTTGTTAGTAAGTTTTGTATTCCTTAAGAGTTCAAGGTGGAAGAAATTACTTTGTGTTCTGATTGATGAACTGTGCTACCTTAGATGACACAAGACAAGGGCTCTTTTTTAAAAAACAAATAAAAACACCAAAAAAATATGCATGCTTTCCTTGGTTTATGATCTGTAGAGATAAGAGAAAGTCATTGCTGGATTCAGGATTTGGGATGGATAGTACATCTTTCTGGGAAGTAGGGGAAAGGTAGAATTCTCACTTCGTTGTACAAGGTAAGTTTCCATTTCTAGCTTAGGTTAGAAGTTGTATGGCAACTTAACAAGTATATTAATAATCATAATGAATGCACTGGTTTTTGTGTTTGTTTTTCTTGTAGGGATTCCAGCACCTAGAGGGTTGTTACTCTATGGTCCTCCAGGCACTGGAAAGACAATGATTGCTAGGGCTGTTGCGAATGAAGTTGGAGCTTATGTTTCTGTAATTAATGGTCCCGAAATTATAAGCAAGTAGGTATATTACTTAATAAGTAAATGTTCATTATTACTAAGTTTACATATCTCAGTGGTGGCTTCTTAAATGGTTGTGTTATATTCTTCCTAGATAGTTGATGCTTTAAACTATTTTGTAGTATTTTAAATTTTCCCTTTTTTTCTGATGCATGGTCTTACCTATATAGCCCAGCCTGACCTTTACTGTCAATCTTCTTACCTTCACACCCCCCCCCCCAAAATTCTGAGATTATATATGTCCTTCTAAATTTGCTTTATAATATGTACAAAATATGAAAATAAGTTTTGAAAGTAGTTTTAAGTATTTTAGAAATACTTGAAAGTTCAGACTACCTTTTATAAAAAAGGTTTTATAAACAGTAAGAAGTGTAAAACAGTACATGTTTTTTATTCATTACAGATTCTATGGTGAGACTGAAGCAAGGTTACGCCAGATATTTGCTGAAGCCACCCTACGGTATTATTAATATTTGATGCTTTGGAATTAATAATTGAGGCTCTATTTAAGTGAAAAATAGTGGCACTTTCTGCAAAATGAAGGAATAACACAAAGTGATGGCCTTAGAGAGAGTTGATGGGAGATTTAAGGAAATATTATCTAGTCATTTGGAAGTTTGGTAAAAAGTTATTTAATGACATAAAGTAGAATTAAGACATTAGTAGGAAACTTAGGCTGTGTGGAGATTCATCTCATGAGAATAGACTTTATTTGTCTGTCTTTTTCAGAAAGACTGTGTCTGTTCTGAATCTTTAAAGTGTTTTTCTCTAATAGTTTCAGGGCTCAGGTCTAATTAGTTTTGAAACCATTGCATGTGTTCTGGTTTAGTGTGAGAAATATCTTCATTCTGCATGTGGATATTTACTTCATTCTACATGTGGATATTTACTTTTTCCAGCATTATTTGTTGAAGAGCCTTTCCCCCCACAGTGACTGTTTTAGATACCCTTGCAAGAGTTACCAAGTGCCCTGCATTGCTGAGCCATCTCTGCAGTCTCCATGCTGTTTTTCTCACTGTGGTTCTGTAGTAGTTTGAGATCAGAAACTGGTAGCTCCAGCATTCCTTTTTCTGCTTACTATGGCTTTGGATGTGATACTGTGCCAAAGGGGTCTGTCCTTACTTATTTCTGTTACTGTGATAAAATACTTGGATAGAAAGCAACTAAGTGGAGCAAGGTTTTGTTTTGTTTCCCCAGTTCACAGTTCTAGGTTGTAGTCCATTATTGTGGAAAAGTCAAGGCGGCAGCATGTCAACACAGGTGGTCACATCACGTCCATGGTCAAGAGCAAAGAGAAATGAGTGCATAAACGTTCACTTGCTTGTGCTCAGCTGGATTTTTCCTCTCCTAATGGTTCAGGATGTGTAGGGAATGGTGTCTTCCCTATCAATTTACTTAAGATAGAGTCCCTCAGAGACATTCCTATGGACCAACTCAGTGTAGACTGTTCTTTTTTGAAATTCTAGGGTGATTCTAGGTTGTATTAAGTTGACATTTAAATCTAGCCATTCTGGAGTCATTTGTTCTGTATGAATTCTGGCATGTTTTTTCTAGTTCTGTGAAGAATGTCACTAGAATTTGATAGGGAGTACATTAAATCCATAGGTTGCTTTTAGTAACTTTTGTAACAATTTTAATAGTATTAACTGTCAATCCATAGCATGGGAGGTCTTTCATCTTTTCTTGCCTTCTTTGTCTTTTTCAGTGTCTTGAAGTTTTCATGCAGTCTTTTCACTATTTGTTCCTAGATTGTTTTCCTTTGTTCAAGTCACTGTGAATGGATGTGACTAGGATTATTTGTCCTGTTTTCTCTGGGAAAGTTTGTTATCATTATATAGAAAAGTACTGATTTTCTGTCAATTTTGTATTGTTACTTTGCTGAACCTGTTTACCATGTTTATCCTGCTGTAGTTTCTAGGTTCTTATATATAGGATCGTGTCATTTGGGAATAAGGATACTTGGAACTTTTTCCTTTCTGTGTGTACCTCTTTTCTTTTTCCTTTGCATTTTTCCTTTCCTTTTTGACAATCCTGAGGATTGATCCTAGGGCTTCATGGATGCAAACAGACTTCCACTGAGTTAGTTCCAGCTGCTCCTTTTATTTTTCTTACCTTACTGCTGTGCCTGTGGCTGAGTACTGTATTGAAAAGGAGTGTTGGGCGCCAAATGTAGATGTAACCAACCGTCTTATTAAATAAGAAACACAGAGCCAAGGTAAAGATAAAAGCCCAAGAGGTCAGAGCTAAGAGCCTTACCGCCTGCTGCCAAGCCAGCCTCTTCCGCCAAGAGACCTCTCCGAAAAGGAGGCTACTTCCTGTGCGTTTGTCTTATAAAGAGTTCTTGTTCTTCCTTCTCATTGGTTGTAAACCCAACCACATGACCGTCTCGTCACTACCTATCTGTAGGTCACTCCAGGTCTTCTATGGTTGGTATTGAGATTAAAGGCGTGTGTCTCCAATGCTGGCTGTATCCTTGAACACACAGAGATCCAGAGGGATTTCTGTCTCTGGAATGCTAGGATTAAAGGTGTATGCTACCACTGCCTATCCTCATGTTTAATATTGTGGCTGTTCTGTCTCTGACCCCAGATAAGTTTATTAAGGTACACAATATTTTGGGGAACACAATACCACCACAGAGGAGTGTTGTTCCTGATTTTAGAGGAAATGCTTTCAGTTTTTCTCCATCTTGTGTTGTGCTAACCAAGGGCTATCTAGGCTTTATTATGGGTCTACTTAGACTCAGGGCTATGGTATCACATGCCAGAGTTATTCTAAGTTTATAAGTTCTACTCTTGGCCCTGAGGGCAGACCTCTCTTTCTCTGTGCACTCAATTGCCAGAGCAGAGCTTCTTCAGCTTGTCAGTATTTGGCCTTAGGCTCTCCATAACTGCCTTTTAGGGCTTTATCTCAATTTAGGTCAGTTTCAAATAATAGGTTTTCTCTCAAGATCTTACCAGCCTTTGCCTTAAGTGCCATACATAAATGGAATTTCTCTTTGCTGAGCCATCTGTTGGAAGAAATGCTATCTCGCTAAAAACCACAACTTGCCTTGAGGCTTGTAAGGGCTCTGGCCTTATTCTGAGTGTAGGATCGTTGCTGTGTCTTTTCACCAGTCTGCCTTTGAGAGTGGAAGTGGCAGGTGGTTCTTCTGTTTTTCCTCCCTTGGCTGGGAGACTGGTGACTGGAGCTGTGTACCTCCTGTCATTTTATTTATGCTTTTGAAGTATCTTTCCACTGCTCTGTGAATCTTTGGAACTTTTTTCTTTGGAGTAGTCAAGTTTTTTTCTTTTACTGACTCTTACCCTTCCTCAGGTCACACAGAGGCCTTTTATGGAAGGCAGATAGGCTAGAGTGTGAGGTTGATAACTTTACACTAGAATTAATCTAAGATTTTTTTTTGATTTAGCATTTTAGTGATTTTGTTTTTAATATTGATAAATAAAACTGAAATGTAATATGTTTGTTTTTAGGCACCCATCAATTATTTTTATTGATGAGCTGGATGCACTTTGCCCTAAAAGAGAAGGAGCTCAAAATGAAGTGGAAAAGAGAGTTGTAGCCTCACTCTTAACACTGATGGACGGCATAGGCTCAGTAAGTACAACACTGGCATTTTGAGTATGGAATAGCAAAACCTACCAAATGTATCTGGGTCTATGAGTATCTCAGGATGAGGGAAAATCATCAAGCATGAAGCTAGGTTACCACTCAAAGTAATTTGCCTAATGACTGAGAGGCCCATACAGCCTGGCATGTTTTTCTGTTACATAAAATAATTTACCATAACGTGTGTGTGTGTGTGTGTGTGTGGTGAGAGAGAGACAGAGAGACATGATACTGACTTAAAACCCAAGACACATGTCAATAAGGAAGATTCCTTACTAAATTTTAGTGAATTTTATTAGGTCTCCCTGGGTATGGGCATATGCTTGTAGTCCCATTACTTAGGAGGCTGAAGAAGGAGGATCATTTCAAGGCCAGGTACTTAGTAAATATGAGGCCAGCCTTGGCTATGTGAGATTTTGTCTCAATAAACTAAATTTAGTAAGTTCATGAGTCTATTTTTTTTTCCCCCTTGAAATAGGTCTTGGTGTGTAATGCAAGGTGTCCTAAAACACAGTTATTCTTCTGCAACCTCTCAAGGGTTATGGCTATAGTCAGCTTTATATTTGTATATTAGTAAAAACTGTGGTATGCTAATTATGAACAGGACTAATATAGAATGGGGTGAAGGAAAATTTTCTCAGACTTTTGACATCTGTTAACCAGAAAAATGTACTTAGATTAGATTGAAAATGACCAAAGTTCTTAGACTCACAGTATGTTAGCACAAAGAGAAATTTTAGAAAGCACGTAGTCCCATACCTCCCTTTTGCACAGGAGTGTTTGGTTTTATTTCCCATTTGTGGAAAATGAATATGTGAAAATAATGTGAATTTTTGGTATTTACTCAGTTAAATGTTTCCTCAAGCAGACCAGGTCTCTGATTCTGGATGACTGATACAAAGAGCTACATTATAGTTGATTCTAAAGTCCTTCGTGAGAAAGATGAGTTAGGATCAGTGTTGGAGAGTCTTAGACATCAGGGCGGTTGGTGGCTTTTTCTCTGCCACTGGGATAAGCCATCTGTGGAATATATTCTTCTCTTTGACAGGTCTAGAACCATGTGACACTGATATTTTATTCTGAAAACATTTAAGGGGCCTGGATGTGTGCTTTTAAATTTATAAGTTCATAGTAGTTTATACATTTTCTGCTGGTATACTCATAATTGGTGATGTTTTAGTTTTCTTATGAAAAATCACTAGATTCTATTAATGCTTATCTCTGAAATTACACTTGGATCATCTGACTAAAACACTGGATAGTGTCTGAAGGTTGCTGAACATGGTGATCATAGTTCTTTATAATTCGTTGTTCTTAACCCCATCTTCAGGGAGTAAAAAATCTTTGTGTATTCAGGGATACTGGTTATGGTTTCATATTTTCTGGAATTTAAAAATAATTACAATAAAATATCAGGATTGACAAGATGGCTCAGCAGATGAAGACTAGCCACCAAGCCTGACAGCCTGAGTTCCATTCCCAAGACCTACATGGTGAAAAGAAAGGACCCACTCTTATAAGTGGACTTTTCTGTGTCCTGGAAGCTGCTCCCAAATAACCACACAGAGACTTAGTATTAATTGTAAATGCTCAGCCGATAGCTTAGGCTTGTTTTTAGCTAGCTCTTACACCTTAAATTAACCCATTTCCATTAATCTGTGTGCTGCCCTGAGTCTTGTTTCCCTATGTATGTACTTCCCATCCTGCTCTCTCTGCGCCTCATGTTGCCTTCTCCTGACTCCTGAGACTGATCCTCTTTTTTTTTCCAGTGTTCTCTGTCCCAAAAATACTGCCTAGCCATTGGCCAATCAGCTTTTTATTAGCCAGTGAGAGTAATACATATTTACAGTGTACAAAAAGATTATTCCACAGCACACTCTTGAAAATTTTGGCCTCTGAAAGAAAACAGTTGATGTGTGAGAAAGAATTCTTACATAAGTTGCTAGTTAAGCCTGGTTTTATATGAATACTATGTAGGTTGTAGTCTTCACTTCTAAGTAGGGGGAAAACTGCTTAACTGCTGGAAAGCTTTCTCAGGTAGAAAGCATTTAGGCTAAACTTTGAAATAGCTGTACTAAAAGTTAATAAATGTTTAATAAAAGTTTATTGCAAATAAAATTTGAAAATTGTAGAAGTATAAGGATTAATGCTTAATACTCTAGACCATCCTTTTCATTCTTTCCCACAGAGTCAGTTTTCACCTCTCTATTTTTTTAAACCAATATCTAATTTATTTTTATTTTATTTTGTTAGGAAGGAAGTGAAGGACGGGTATTAGTCCTTGGGGCTACAAATCGCCCTCAGGCGCTAGATGCTGCACTCAGAAGACCAGGACGATTTGATAAAGAGATTGAGATCGGGGTTCCTAATGCCCAGGACAGGCTTGATATTCTCCAGAAGCTGCTCCGAAGGGTGCCACACTTGCTCACTAAAGCTGAGCTGCTGAGGCTGGCAAATAATGCCCATGGATATGTTGGCGCAGACTTGAAGGCCTTGTGTAATGAGGCAGGTGAGAGTGACTATCTCTAATAGTCTATATTGACAGTTTATGTATATACTGATAATTTGTCACTTCTTAATAGAAATAGCTTTATTTTGTTCAGTCACAAAATATATGTATTAAAAAATGTACGTAATTTAGAAAACTATGAAGAAGGGAAACCTCTCTATTTTTACCTTTTCAAGCTCACCACCTCTAGTAGAACATACTCTCGGATTTTTCCTCAGCACATGTGTGCATGCACACATAACCAGATGTGCAGATGTTAGTATTGATGACAGTGTTATTACTGTGTTGTAGAATTCAGGAAGTTACAGTTTTATTTTTATTTTTTACTGTTTGTGTTGGAGCCAACATAGCAAAACTCAGGAATGTGTTACAGTGACATTTTAACTGAAAATGAATGAGGACATGATGGAATATGTGTGTACATGTACCATAGTGCATGTGAGGAGGTTAGAGGATGTCTTCTCCTTGCCATTCATCTTACTTGAGATAGAGTCTCCTTTTTTGCCAGAGTACATCAGGCTAGAGGGCCCTTGAATTTCTGGTGATTGTTTTTTCCTTTCTCTGCCTCATGCTGCTGTAAATGCTACACGTGCTACTGCATTGCATCTAGCTGTATCCTCAAACTTACCTGCCAGGGCCTTTACTCCACTGGACCATCTTTGCAGCCCCTGTACTTTTGGAGCTCTTCTGGACAGTACTTTAGAGTATTTTCAACTATGGGAAGTATGTTTAAATCAAGGTAGCTTTTATAAGCTGTTGAAATAGTTGATTCAGCAACCAATTTATTGAAAAAATCCATTTTGTTTTCCTGAAGGATTTTATCCTCTTAAACTTTTAAAAATCAGGCACATATCTGTAATCTTAGATGTATTCCCAGGCCTCTGTATGGCGTATTTTCATGTCCTTTCATATGCTGGGCTTTCTTTCTCTACTGTGGCATTATGTTGATTACAGTTTGTCATCCATCTTATATTTTCATATTACACTTTGAAAAAGGTTTAATTCTTGTAATAGTGGAAGAAATCTGTTTTTAAATGAGAAATTTCATTATTTAAAGCTTTAATTTTGAATGACAGTCAACTTTTGTGCCTAAATAACCAATTCATATTTGTATAATTTATTATGCTTTGACAATTTCTTTATTCCTTTCAACCTTTTTTAAGAAATAATTTATTTTATATTTAATTTGGTGTATGTGTGTTTGTCCTATGTGCATGAGTGATGGTTCCCTCAGAAGCCAGAAGAGGGTGTATGGTCCTTTGGAGCTGGAGTTACAGGTAGTTGTGAGCCACCTGATGGGGATGCTGGGAGCAGAACTGAGGTCCTCTGTAGCAGATGCTCAGGTGCTAAGCCGTCTCCCCTTGTTTCATCCTTTTTATCTGCCTCCATGTGAGTATGGGAAGAGAAGGAAATACAGGAAAATAGTTTCGGATGATATATATAAGAATGCTTGAATGTCTTTGTAGCATGATTCTTAAAAGTTCTTATTAATAAAATCAAACCCAGAGCCAATTATTGGGGTGAATACTGGAAGGTCAGAGAACCGGAACAAGCCACAGCCACCTCACCTCACCAGATCCTCAGCTGATCTTGTTTCCTCAGACTGGCGGCCTCTGAGTCCTCATCCAGAATGGGTCTCAGCTGAACTGCTGCTAGAAGCCTGAATGCTTAACCAGGCCAAATGCTTCTCCAGACCAAATGCCTCTAGTTTCTGGTCCTCACGCCTTATATACCTTTCTGCTTTCTACCACTACTCCCTGGGATTAAAGGCTCACTTTCTGGGACTAAAGGCGTGTGTCACCATGCCTGGCTATTTCCAATGTGGCCTTGAACTCACAGAGATCCAGAGGGATTTCTGTCTCTGGAATGCTAGGATTAAAGGCGTGTGCTACCACTGCCTAACCTCTGTTTAATATTGTGGCTTTTCCCTCTCTGACCCCAGATAAGTTTATTAAGGTACACAATATTTTGGGGAACACAATACCACCACATGTCTTGATGGAAAAAATAATTTTTTTCATTTTCCCACAATTACCATAATTTCCAGGTTGGAGAACTACTGGTGGGGAGGTGGTAGACAGAACACATTATTTAGTACAATAGAGCACGGGGATAGGTCATTTTTGTCTTCTTTCTAGGCTGCTGTTAGCTTCCTAGGGAGCAATGGGTCTCAATGTAGAAATAAATTTACTGTGATCCAAGAAACAGATGTATCAGTGGATCACTTTGCTTCTTTTGTCTACTAAGTGATAATCAAGAGTCTGGATAACTGTGTTGATCTGTGGACTTGCCCATGATGCTCAGACAGGGATCTAGTCTTCAGTCCTCTAACAGATATTTTCTGACTTTATACTACATTCAGCTGTACTGAGAGAGACTTTATGATTCTTGGTTTTCAGAAAGAGTCTAACAAAGGAGAGAGATGTGTAAAGAACTGCCAGTTCAGTAATGAAGTAGTCATAAAGGTGGGGGAACTACGGTGATTTTCTCAAGGAAAGGAAATGTGGTTATATAGAAAACGTGGCCTCTGTGAGGCCGAAAGAGAAAAGAGGAGTTTCAAATGGATTGAGAAAGAGAACATGTCTCTTCAGCCCTCTCAACAGTCCTGTGAGAGAAGCGTGTCAAGTAATAAAACATGTTTAGAATGGGATGGCTTTACAGTTTAGTTACAAAGTCTGTATAAAGTAAAAAAGAAAAAATACACAAGTATTTTCTGACCTATCTTTTCCAGGACCTGATCTGTTTTACTATAGATTATTACTTTCTCAACTGTGAGAAGAAGATAGATTTTAGAAAGATTGGTGGTAGAAATAGTGTCCAGTATGTTAAATTAATGGTTTGAGTATGTTGTCCTGAATGCTAATATATGTTACAGTATTGGTATCATTTTAATCTTCATATAGCAGAATAAACTAACTTTAAGAACAGGCTGTCAGAATGTTGCTACATGGAATTTTCTTAATGAGGCAGGATAGCAAGTGAATAGCTTTTTAATTTTAAAAAAATGTATTTATTTTATATGTATGGACGTTTTGCCTGCATGCATGTCTGTGCCTGTGGAGGCCTGAAAAGGATGTCAGATCCCCTGAGACTGGAGTTAGAGACAGTTGTGAGCCCCGTGTGTGTGTGCTGGGAATCAAACCTCTGTCTTCTAGAAAAGCAGCCAATGCTCTACTGCTGAGGCATCTCTCCAGCCTTGCGAATAGGTTTTGAGGAAGAGTTGGGTAGATTTGCATTTAAAATCAGGTTTGTGATCTTAGTCAAGTTTGAGCCTTATTCTTCTCCATTTCTGAATTGAGTAGCTTAAGGGAGATGACATTGGGGTGCTGTTGCAACCATGACTTTGATTGGATAAGAGAAAGGGAGATGACTGGATAAGAGAAAGGGAGAAGATGACAGAAACACCTCAGTTACTCACTAAGCCTTCTGTGACCTCATCATACAGAATCCCTGTAGTGGATAGATATAGCTGGTTAGCTTTTCCAGAGTATGGGTTTCCAGGCTGTCCCACAGTTTGTAGGATTGAGGCTGCATCTTTTTTGACGAACTTATGCCACACTTGCTCTAACCTCTGGTTTAGTTTATCTCTGTATCCGTCTCTTAATTTTGATGCTATCTAAATATGAAAATTGGAAATATTACAATACTATATACCTGGCAACTGGATCTTTGTCCAGCCAGTTATTATACTTAATGTTGATAGTTGGGAGTCAAACTTATTTCAGATGTTAGATTTTGAGGTAGTGATGTGCTGTGCACAACTTATCCAGAGACTTCTGTTTTGTAGCTTACCTTTGTAAGCAAAGAGCAGCTTTTTAAAGTATTTTTATCTGAAGTGGATATACTGCTTACAACCTACACTGTCTTATCCTGCCTGACGCTTAAGTCAGTGTGTATCATCTGGGCTTTGACTGCCTTTCTGACTAACTAGTTGCATAGCCTTTTATTCCCTTGTTTTATGTTTTAAAGTAACATAGACAAGCAGAGTGAACTCTTTTAGAAAACATGAAATGTTAGTTATGTAAACTGTGATAAATGTTGGAAGATGCTTAGCAGTAATGTTTCCCAAATATAGGGATTTATTGTAAATTTACCTTCTAAGACTGCCTGATTATATTATGAAATAGAACTTGATTTCTTCAGGGGGTGGGCTGTCAAATTTTTAATAGAGAAAGGAAGAATTTACTTTGTATTGCTGAGAGTTTATCTCAGCATTCATGTTAATTACACATTGTTTCAACATATTTCAAACTGTTATCTTTCTAAGATAGCATCACGGAACACAAGAAATTCCAACTTATTTACCTGTTGATTTTATTGTTATAGCACTTAAATTGGTTTAATAGCAATATTGAATCAGATTTTTGTGTCTCAAAAAAATTCTTACCTATTGTGTCCAGAGCTGTGAGATGTTCATACTTGCCACTTCTCCCTGCTTTCCCAAACTGGCTTTTTTTTTAGCAGAAATTTTTGGAGCATCTGCTTTGTACCTAATAGTCTGTTATGAAAGGGTCTGTTTCTGATATTTTTCACCAAATTTTGAATTCTACCAACTTTATTTGAACTAAAATATTGAGTCTATAAAAATTCTGTATTTTAAAGACCAGGGAAATAACATGGTTTACTAGAAGAAAGCTTGCAGAGGTCTGGGTTAAAATGGTAGTTTTATACTTTATCAGCTAAGAAGTAAGGCAGCCCATTCTGCCCCTTGATTTCTGTTTCTTCAGAAGTTAAATAGGGGAAATAGTCTTAAGATGTCACAGTAATAGTCTCTTTCTACGTATCTGTTTTATTTACTACTAGTGCTATGCTGGAAGAGATAGACCTGCCTTCTATATCCAGACACACGGGGGCTCAATGTGTTTATTGAATAGATCGTATTTAAGAGGCTCTCAGTGAATATCAAAATGAATGCAAAGTCAGTTGCAGGAGGCCGTGGGAGTATACAGCAGGTGACAACTAGTGTTCAACAGGTCGGACCACCAGACAAATAACTCTCTGATGGTGGGAATCCCCACCAGGCAAGGTGGTGGGGTCACTGATTGCAAATGTCCTGTTGCTTCTGTCTGTAGTTTTTCTAATGTGCCACTCCATTTCTTCCCTAATAACAGTTCTGTGTATTTTTCCCACTGTTTGTATATTTATCTCGTGAAAATATTTCATCTTTAGGTACACTTATTGCTGTGGATGGCCAGGAAGATGATTTCTGTTTAAGTTGTATAATTCTGGTGAATTGAAATAATACTAGAATATTTTTCATAACTGACATAGGAAAGTAACAGTATTCTCCATCATAAAGACAGCAAATTTTAGACTTCAGAACAAATTCAAAACAGAGTAGCTTCCCCTGCAGAGAATTCACAAAGCAAATTCCCAGGTGTTTATTGCTGAATCAAGGTCAGACTTGAAGCAACTTTGGTAGACATAACCCCCCCTGCAGTAATTGACTTTCTGCATGTACTCCCTGCCTCAGTTTGTGTTACAAGACTCAGGATTCAGCCAACTAACTGTTATTGTTAAGTCCTGAATTTCAGTGTCTCTTTCTGTTTGAGAGACAGCTGCATGCACTGCCAAGTGCAATGGCTGGTCAGTATGACCCCCCACCCCCAGCCTGAGAAAAACTGTGTGACTTATGTGTTAGAAGAATGGGTCGGACCCTGAAAATGTAACATATACTTGTCTAGAGTTTGACTGTGATAGACAGAAGTAGGGCTGTGAGGGAGAAGTGTGTGTGTGTGTGTGTGTGTGTGTGTGTGTGTGTGTGTATGTGTGTGTGTGTGTGTATGTGTGTGTGTGTGTGTAGACAAGGAAGATGAAGCTGTGTAGAAAGATGTAGAGAGTGAGTAAGAAAATGAATGAATAAAGAGTGAGTAAATGATGTAGTGTGTGAAGGAATGTAACAGTAGAGAGAAGAAATGTATATAGAAAAGAGATGTGGAGCTACGTAAAAAAGAGATGTAACTGTAGAAATATATGGCTGTGCAGGAGAGAGATGTATATATGTAAAGAGAGATATATAGATGTACGTAAAGAATGTAGCTGTGTGGAGATAGATTGTTAGAGGATTTTTCGAGATGAAGTAAAAGAGAAAGTAAGTTACCATCAGAAAGTGTGCGTGTTTCCTTTTTTTCCCCTCAGATAGAAAAGTTTAGCCTCCAGATACATAAGAAATTTTTCCTAAAGTCCTGCTACTCTGAGGCATTCTGTATACAACCCTGGAACAGTTCTAAGAGCTGGCCTACCAGACTGTGTTAGTCAGTATTGAAGACAGCCTGTAGTCTATAAGTATAACTTCTCAGTATTTTCATGGTATGATAATACTTTAATAATTACTTTTTAAAAAATTATTTGCTTAGTGTGTCTGCATCCACACATATCTCACAGCACTTTTGTGGAGATTGGAGAACAACTTGAGGGCGTCTGTTCTCTGCTTCAGTCGTGTGTGTACTGGGGATGGAGCTCAGTTTGTTAGGCTTGCCATCAGGCACCTTTACCCATCCACTGTACCTTGGCATTTAATTGCTTTACTTTAATATAAATTGTGACTGAAGTTGCAGGCAGTGTATATATAGAACAATGGTAGTGATTGCCACCCTTATTGAAAATTATTTTTTAAAAACATATTTCCAAAATAATAGCTTTACTCCCCCTCTTCAAGTTGTGGAGTTTCCTCTTTTACTCATCCCACCTTCCATAATGTATCCATTTGTATAATGTCTTAGAAATTAATATTTTTATAAGGACTCAGTCATGCAAACCATATTATGTCTAATAGTATATTTATACATTAAACACCTTTACAGAAATGCCCTATAGTGATCAGAGTTTCTGTATAGATAATTCCTAAAGCTTTTTTTTTATTTATGGATTTTTCCTAAGACGTCATGGTTTTAAATACTTTGATTAAAGTCACTTTTTTAATTTAGCACAGTATTTTAATTTGGTCCTCAATTGAGAGTTGCCAACATATTTTCCATACATTTTATTCATAAGCATACACATAAGGGAACCATTACAAAGAACCTTGCTTCCTGGTTTATGGTGGGGGGTGGGATTAGATACCCAATAATCTTTTCATGCTTTAGTAATAAAATATTAAGGAATAAGATCCAGTTATTAGAGTTTAGATAAAATACTTTTATTTTGACTTCAGTTTATAATTTCTTAAAGTACCATCTTAGTGTTATTTAAAACCACTTGTTTTGTGTAGCTTTGTTAGTCATTCGCCCCCGATCTTACTTTTACACATTCAGTTTTTAAATGAACTTACTGAAGTATTCCATATGGGCGTGGAAGTGCATAAACCATAGCATAGATGAATGAATTTTCTGAAGTGAACTTAGCAGTGCTTAGACCAGTATGGAGGAAAAATACTAACTGTCTGGACCACTCTCTCTGGGTCATATCATAATACCAGCTCAAGAGACAATCACTATTGGCTTTTAACACTGTAGATGAGTTTTTCTGTTTGCAGCTGTCATCTTTGACCCATAGTGTGTGATTCAAGAGTTCCAGTATTTTACTCTGAGTAGCAGTTCATTTTTATTTCTGTATTCCATTATACAGATGTTATGAATGATAATGATAATTTACTATGTAGATAGTTTCCTTCATACTGTGTCTATTTAAATTCTCAGTTTTTTCAGTGTTCCTTTAAATATTGTTGCTTTGTAGGGATTCTTGATATGTAGCTTCGTGTGAGGCCTAGTTGGATGTGTGTTTTATTTCCTACAGGGCAGTCAAGTCTATTTTATGGCTTAAGTATTTATTTACTCTTTATGATGTCTTTGGAGGATCAGAAATTAGAAATTAGGTACATTTATTTTATATATATATTAATATAATACATTCAGTTTATCAATCGTGTCTTATTTAAGAAATTGTGGTCAGTGAGTGTAGCTTGGTGGTAGAGCACTTGCCTAGCATGTATGAAGACCTGGGTCCATCCCCAGCGCCTCTGAATAAAGATAGTAATGGTGGTCAAGTGTACTGTCATAACTATTTTGTCTTACCAGGACTTCTGGATACCTTTTTTTTTTTTTTTTTTGCTTTCACATCACTACCTGAAATTGGTTCACTTCTTCCATTTGGATATTGAACCAGCCAACACGATTCACTGAAATGATGATCCATCCTGTTTCGCTGTAACCGTTTAAATCTGTTCTGGAATCTGTGTTTGTCAATCCTTACACAAAATATTTAGATGTATGCATGTGTATATCTTATCTACCTGCCTACCTCTTTTTTCTGGGTTTGGAAATATCCATAGAATTTTATAATTTAATTTGTTAGTCTCTATAACCCCATAAAATGTTTTGAAAAAGAGAATGTTTTATTCTCTCTCTCTTTTTATGGTGCTGGGGATCAAATCCAGGAGCATTTACTTGTTTCAGTTGTTTGTAAATTCCTTTGTTTTCAATGTATAATATTGTGTTATAGTTTTCTCTATATATAAAATAGATAATATGGTTTATTTCATTCCTTTATCTTTACAACATTATTTCTTTCTCTTGACTTACTGTACTAGATGCTAAAACCTCCAAAGTAGTAATTAAGAAAAAGTTGGTACTAGTGATCTTACTGGTTTTAAGGGGAGAATGTTTCCAGTAATTTGTTATTGGCAATATTATTGCTATGTATTTCTAGACAAACTTAATAAACGAAGTTCCCATACAGTCTTGTTTTTAAAAATTTGTTTTTGTTGCAGTTCTTTTGTGTTTGTTTACATAGTTCTATGTCATCTTTATATATTAATTTGAAGAATGATATTGATGCATTTTTACATGTTAGATGAATCTTTCTAAATATGGATACTGCTTTTTTTAATATATCTTAAAATTCAGGCTGATGTTTTGTTTAGATTATTTGCCCAATGTTCATGAGAGTGATTGACCTATAATTTTATTTCCTTATAATGATCTTTCAAGTTTTAAGGAGCAAGATTACGTTGGCCTTGTGAATCAGGTTGCATGAGATGTCAATTACCTTTCAGCATTTTAGAAGGCAGTAAAACAAATTTGAAAGATAAGCCTAAACAAATAGTTTACAGTTTTTAGATAGCAGAAAAGTCTATTTTTTAAATGTTTATATGTACTGTTATTTGTATATGTATATATGTGCATGTTTGTGTGTGTGTGAAGGCCAGAGGTAGATAATTGTGTATGTATGTACATGTTTGTGTATGTGTAAAGGGCAGAGGTAGATAATTGTGTATGTATGTACATGTTTGTGTGTGTATGAAGGCCAGAGGTAGATTTTAGTTGTCTTCTATCCCTTTCCGCCTTATTTTAGATACTCTCTCAGCAAACCTGGAGCTCACTGATTCCCAAGACTGCCTGGACAGCAAGCCATAGGGATCCTCCTGTTCTAGTACTGGGAATACAGAACATGCCATGACACACCTTTTTTACATGGGTGCTGGGGATCAAATTTAAGAAGTATAAAGTGCTTCCATGCTGTGCTCAGAACTAAGGCTACAGTGTAGTCGTGCTCTGCAGCACAGAGAAACACCGCACCTATTGATTGTGAATTGAATTTTGAATTAACCATTGCATGACTTAACCATTGCCAGATTCTTTTCGGTTAACCCCACATTCAGTTATATGACTTTATATGGAGTTCCTGTCAACAGTTAAGAATTTGGGCTCTAGACTCTGCTATAGCTCTATGCACTTGAAGCTTCATACCTGGTATTTGATGGAGGTAGTTGGACATTCAGTCTTGCCAGTGTTTGAACTGTAAACAAATACCAAAACCAAAGATTTTAGCATATTTGACTATTCTGGTTAGAGCTGTCTTTTAAGCTATTTTACATCTCTCTAAATTTTATTTTCTTAAGGGTCTTTTGGTTTTTTTTTTTTTTAAGTGCATTATTACTGGGGTAATACTCTTGTGAAAAACAAGTAAACAGTTCTTTCTAGTTCTCCAAACCATGAACTCCCTTGAGCGAGCCTTTTGCCTCCATTCTTCCATCTCCAGTCTCCCTCAGTGCCCTAGTAAAAGTATCTTTTATTACAGACCTCTCAAGTCATCTTCTCTCTTGTGTTCTGTCTTCTTGCAGATCTTGTCCTAGTCTCTCTAAACTTGTGGCTTGGTTTTAGTGCTTTCAGGAAAAGGGCAATAGCAAAAGGCATATTACTATTGTACTTTTAAATGAAACCCTATCAATGCTATTTTGATAAACTTTGATTTTCTTTTTAAATGTTGTTTGTAAATTGTTTTATGTTTGCAAAATACCTGTCCTCTAGTATGTAATTTCAGTTTGTCATCTTTCCACTGCTTAAGTACTTGAGTTGTATTTTAATCTTCCATATATTACTGTCCCCTTCACCATTAATCCCACTCTCCATTTCATATATTCCTGTAAGTACAATACTGTAAATGCTGTAATACCCACAGACTTTGGGGTTAGTAGTATTGTTACCCAGTTGGTATTTATGGAATACGTGATCAGTTTTGTATTATTTTCCTCTTTGTAGGTCTGTATGCCTTGCGAAGAGTCCTGAGGAAACAGCCTAACCTCCCTGATAGCAAGGTGGCTGGGATGGTGAAAATTACCCTGAATGATTTCTTACAAGGAATGAATGACATCAGACCTAGTGCTATGAGAGAGGTAGCAATTGATGTCCCAAATGTAAGTAATTTATACTTATGCCAGCCTTACTATTTGAATAATGTTCTTAAGGAAATTGAGAATCCAAGATGACCAACTTACTAGACTAACCTTTTTTAAAATACACATTTAACATAAAACGTTCTCTGGAGATAGTTATAAATTCAGTGAAGTTCTGTGGTAACTCAGAGAGGCCCTGTGTTGTATATCCTTTGCCTGGTTTCTCTGGTGACAGAGTCCTGCAAAACCAGATGAGGTATGCACACTGCTAAACTCTGCTGCCTTGACTTGGACTATCTCACTTTCAATTGGACTTTGAGTGTTTGATGTATTTAGGCATATGGGGTTTTGTCAGGTGGAAAGACTTGTGTTTATCATATTCAGATTATCACCACACAGTTCTCACACTGTTTTCATTGTCATACTCAACTCAGTCCTCATCCCACTTCTAAAATTTTATTATTTTAAAAAAACATATAAATGGAATCATATGGATACAACTTTTTAGAATTAGCTTTTTCACTTAACATAATTCCCTCGAAATTGATCTAAATCGGTAGTTCTTCACTTTTGACTTTTGGGTGTCAAACGACCCTTTCACAGGGGTCGCATATCAGATATTTACATTATGGTTCGTGACAGTAGCAAAATTACAGTTATGAAGTAGCAACACAATTTTATATTTGGGGTCACCACAGTGTGAGGGACCGTATTAAGGGTCGCAGCATTAGGAAGGTTGGAAACCACTGCTCTAAACAGTTACATTTTTCAATTTGTTCTTTTTTATTTGAGTAGATGTCACAAGGGATGTCCAAACTCAGGTCCTCATGCTTGTATCATATATACTTGATCTTTGTAGCCAGTTCCTCATGCCTTGCCTCAGGTTTTATGGTTTCATTGTTTGTTTTAAGACCTTGATGAGGCAGAGTGGTAGGAGTGATGACAGAGAACGTTCCTCATCTGTGTAAGCTGGGGATTGAAAGTGAGGAAGGAGGAAACACAGTCCACCTTACTTCGAACCTCTCATGAGGCTCTGTTTTGTAATGTTTCCACCACTGCCCCAGGTTGCTTGATTGGGAAAGAAGCCTTTAATACATTTGCCTTTCAAGGAGGTTTTAAGATCTGAACTGTAGCAATATTCTATAATAAATGCATTTATTGTTGGTATCTTGGTTGCCTCCAGTTTTTTACTACAGTGAATGAAGCTGGTATAGACTGGTATTCTATGAATGTAAGTTTTCCTTTCTCTTGAATAGATGACCAAGAGTAAAATTTAATTGGTAGGTTGGGTTGTATATAAAACATTTTGTAGTAAGTTTAGTTTTATTAGAAAATATCAGTGAGCCTATTTCTAGAACAAACAAATTTGATCAGTATCAACTAGTGGTATTTAATGTTTCTTCAGGGCTTATCACACACAGTTTCACAGGAACAGAAAGTACCAGTTATGTGTGGGTTTTTGTTAATGTCCCTTATGACCTAGCTATGCCTGATCTTCAAGAAAAACATGATCTGGATGATTAGTAATAATAATTATTGCTAGACATGGGTGTCTTACTGCCACGTTGTTTTCTCTTTTATGGTTCCTTTATTCTTTTGTCCTTTTTCCTCATGATTTTGTGTCTGTTACAGGTTTCTTTTTTGTGATTATGTTTACCTCTGATTTCTAATAGTGCAAAGATTATTTTAAACAGATAAATGCAGCTGCACACACGCTATACCTTTGCATCTTTAGTAATACTGATATCATACTTCACATCATTTATATGTTGTCTGTCTTTTCAAGTTACTATAGTTACTAATAACACATTTGTCCTTTAGGTTTATAGTAGAGTTAAGATGATGTATGTACCATTGTTAACAGTTTATGCTATCTGGATTTTAGTATGTTGTTACTATAATAGGGAGTATATATTTTATTGTTAGCATCCTTTCACTTCAAGTTGAAAAAATGCTGATTGCCATTTCTTAGAAGGCAGATCTAGTTATTTTTGCTTGTCTGGTAAACATTTCATTTTCTTTCATTTCTGAAGGTTTTTTTTTTCCTTTTTTTTTTAATATAGCCTTTTTGGTGGACTATTTTTAAAATATATCTTCTAGTTCTGGGGATCTGGCTCGTGGTGGAGCATTTACCTGCTGTGCCCAAGGCCCCGTTTCCATCTCCAGTTCCATAAGGAAAAGGGTTATCTCAGCCTTCCTAGCCTGCAAGGTTTCTGCTGAGTATTCTCATTGGGGATGCAGGGTGCAGTGTCCATGGTGAGCTGCTTTTCTCTAGCTGTTTCAGCATCCCTTGATATTTGAAAACTTGGTGGTGCATGTTAGTGAATGGTGAAATCCTTATATTTATCGTATTTGGAGTGTTCAGGCATTTTGTGGATCTGTATGTGCCTGAGCACAATGGGGAAGTTTGCTGCCATTATCTCTTTAACCATTAACTTAACTTTCTGCCCCTTTCTTTGCCCCTTCTGGGACTTTCCATGTTCTTTATGTTTGTTTGCTTGATGGTATTCCACAAATCCTATAGGCTTTTTTCACTTCATTTCCCCACCATGTTAGGCAATATCAAAAGATCTGTAGCCTAGTGTGTCACCTGCTTGATGAGCTATTGACATTTTTGTTTTGAATTTTTACTTTCATCACTGTGTTCTTCAACATTAGAATTTCTCTTTCATTTTTTTCCTTTTATTGAAAATAGATTCTTTTCTTATACAATATATCCTGATTATAATATCCCTTCCCCCTGTTCACAGTTATTTTACCCCCTCCCCGGGACTCTCATCCTCTTCCCTCCTGTCCACTCCCTTCCCTCCCCTCATCTTCCCTCCCCTCCCCTCCTTTCCCCTCCCATTCCATCCCTTCCCTCCCTTCCTCTCCCCCCCAGATCCTCTTCTTTTCTGTCATTAGAAAAGAACAGACTTCTAAGAGATAACAACCAAACATGACAAAAATAAAATATAAGATGAAGCAAAACCCATCAAACCAAAGTTGGACAAGGCAACCCAACAGAAGGAAAAGAGTCCTAAGAGCAGGCACAAGAATCATAGACCCACTCATTCTCACACTCAAGAGTCCCATAAAAATACTAAGTTAAAAGCTATAATATTTAGGCAGAGGACCTGGTGCAGACCCATGTAGGTCCTGTGCTTGCTGCTTTAGTCTCTGAGTTCTTAAGCGCCTTGCTTAGTTGATTCAAAAGTCCTTGTTCTCCTTCATCTTCCCTGGCTCTTACATACTTTACACCTTCTCTTCCACAGGGTTCCCTGAGTTCTGAGGAGAGGGATTTGATAGAGATAGCCCATTTAGACTTTCTCTAAAATGGATGTGGGTCTCTATCTGTTCCCATCTCCTGTCGGAGGAAGCTTCTCTGATGATGACTGAATAAGGCACTGATCTATGAGTATAGCAGAGTATCGTTAAGAATCATTTTAGTGATTCTTTTTTTTTTTTTTTTTTTTTTTAAGACCAGTAGTGTTTGGTTTTACCCTAGGTCTCTGGGATATCTAGTTTCTGATTCTTGCTCACCTAAGCAATGTTGGATATGGGTTCCATCTCATGGAGTGGGCCTTAAATCAAATCAGACATTGGTTACTCCCAAAGTTCTGTGCCACCATTGCCTTAGCTTACTTTGCGAGCAGAACCTTGTAGGTCAAGGTTTTGTGGCTGGGTTTATATTTATTTACATTTTACATTTATTCTTTGTGTACGTTTCTCTTTTGGTAGTGTACAGAGTACTTTCCTGCACCAAAGACACTAGAATAAAAGGGTGAAGGCTCCATGTAGGCAACAGCTGGACTTCTTCATGTTCAATGAGTTTTGTGGGTGTTGTCCTCATCAATGGTGTCCTGCTGTCAGTTTGTGGAGAGCAACTCATTGTCTTAACAACAGTCTTGGTTGTTTGGGGGTTTCCATGTGACCCCCTTGGCCAGCAACTCAGTTTAATACAACCCAGTCTCACTATTGGAAGCCTTGTTTGGTAACAGGGGTGGCCATTCGAGACTTATCCCCCATTATTAGGTAGTCTCATTAAGATCACCTTCATATATTTTAGGAAGTTTTCACTGTACTCGGTTTCCATATCATTCCTCAAATGCCCCTCAATTCCAGCTGTCTCCCTGCATTCTCTCCCTCTCTACCCTGTCTCCCCTTTACCTCCTCATCTGATCTTCCTGTTCCCTTCCCATTTGCCCCAGTCCACCTGTAAAGTCTATTCTATTTCTCCCTCCCAGGGAGATCCATATATCCACCTTAGACCCTTCCTCTACATCCTCTCGGAGTCTATGGATTGTAGCTTGGTTATCAGTCACTATGTTCTTCAGTGTTAGAATTTCTGTTCGGTTCTTTTCTTACGGTTTCTCTCTTGAATTCCCTTACATATATATATTACTTTCCTGATTTTATTTAATTGTTTATCTGTGGTCCCTTGTAATTCACTATCTTATTTTTAACGTGACTATTTTGAGATTTTTGCTTATCGGTTTGTAGTTTCCCAGTATTATTATTGTTAAAGTTTTGTTCAGTGTGCATGTGTTTGTGTACAAGCACCATTACCCATTGAGCCATCTTGTAGTCCTTGATATCCAGTTCTTTCAGATATAGTGGAAGTGATGAAATTTATTCGTTTGGTGGTATTGTTTTCCTAATTATCTGTGATCATTGTGACCTTTTGCTGTTGTGTGTGTAGGTGAGGAAGTAGACCTCTTGATTTTTACAGATTAGCTTCTTCAAAAAATGTCTTTACTGGTTAACCCTTTAGGGGGTCTCAGGTTCTGCATGCTAGCTTGCTGCTCATGCCTCACATGGTCTGGCCTGGTTCCTGGATCAGCAGATGAGTAGATCTAACATCTTGTTCTGGGAGTTCTGACCTAGAACCTGGGTCTGCCGGGCTTGGACTTGATGGGATTATAGGACTGGATCCTGAGTCCTGAAGACTGACCCAGTGTTGGGGTAGTCTAGAATAAAACTGTAGGGAAAGAATCAACACCTAAAGCCTGTCTGGGTCTGTGAGAGCTGTTTGAGGTATGGGACTGTGGTCATAAGCCCAGTACATCAGTTAGCCTTTAGGCTAACTAAAACTCCAACACCTCAATAAGTCCACATCAACTTGAGGGAGATGGCCATCAAATTAATGTCACTTAGGAAGTAAACATTGCTGAGTCCTGTCTTACAGATAACACACCACTTATATAAATCATCAGAACTCTGTTTCACTAATTAGATATTCAGAGCATACTTCTGTGTTGACTTCTGGCTCCTTTTCAGGGGATACTACCTCTGGATGTGACTTGTCATTTGGAGTTCATCAGGTAAACTCATTAGTAGCTCTTTCCTGCTGTAAAAGTTTGACTGAAACAGTTTAATTGACTGTAATTATGTTTCATTCTTCATATAACCTTAGGATAATTGTGAGGAACCTGAGTTTCTATTTTTTAAATACCATGAATGTTCTTTCTTTCTTCTCTTCTTTTTTTCTTTCTTTCTCTCTCTCCCTCTCTCCCTTCTTTTCTTTCTTCAGACTCCATGGATTGAAGGTTTTTATGACACATTGCTAAGTAAGATTTGCTTTTCTTGGATTCAATGATACAACCTGTAGGAACTGTTAAGTCCATGTTCATTCTTGGCAAACCTTTTTATTTTATTTTTATTTGTTTTGACTTTGCTTCTTGTTGTCTAGACAGAAAAGTGCCTTCTATCACTCACAAGATCCTAGCCTTCCTGGCAGTTTGTCTTGTTCGTTTTTTATGGTTTTAAGTAATAAAATTGAACAGGAAAGCACATTTGGGAAATAGATTAATTTTAACCAGGAAATATACACTGCCAAAAACAAATATGTAATTTCAATCTTATGAAATATTTTAGAGTTTAACACCATTCTACTTTTTTTAATACCTTTTTAAGTGAAATGAGAGACAATACAGAAGTTAGTGAAAAGATTGTTACTGTTGTTTGCAATCTGATTACTGTGGTACAATTAAATAGCTTTCCCTCCAGATTATAAGTGGAAAACTTAATTTTCAGTTCCTGATACTTATCCCTTGTATTTGTACAAGTGTTGAAGTACAGGTGGCATGTGCTACACCTGTGTGTTATTTACAGTACTCTGCATACTCTAGTGACTGTTGCTGAGAGAGAGAGAGAGAGAGAGAGAGAGAGAGAGAGAGAGAGAGAGAGAGATTTAAGAACAGGAGAGAGATCTACAGAAGGCTCCTGGCATCACAGTGAATCTAAAACTCAGGCTCTTTTTAGGGAAGCTTCATAGACCATCTTTATGGCATAGAAAGCTCTGCATGTGGGTGTGTGATGCTTTTCTTTTTTACCATTTCCATTGATGTCTGAGAGCACACTTTCTCACCTCCATTCTCTTGCTTTATCTCTACTAAAGAAGCATCTGGAGATTCACTTGTTTCCCCCCCCCCCCCCCCCGGGATTTAGAAGTAAGGTTTCCTTTTTTTTTTTTTAAATATGTGTATTTTAATGTTTCAAAGTTAATATTGGCCCTCTAAGAGCTTTGGAACAGGTACTGCCTGTCTTTTACATTTATATTAGTATTTCTTAGTGGAAAGTAACAAAATGTGAAGTACTTTTTGTCACAATATTTTCTGTCAGATACCACCTTTAAGAACATTTTTGTGCCTGACATAAAATTTGGCTCCTGATTAAAGATCAGCAGTCACGCTGGAGCTGACACGGTCCTCTCAGTAACCCCCAAGGTTCTGAAGCCCCTTTGTAAGTTTTCATTTCCCTTTTGGAACTTGTCCTTTAAATTTTTTTTTTATGTATTTACTTTATGTTTTTAATCTGATCATTGAGTTCTTGGGTTTGTGTGGATATGTAACTAAAATGCTCTGTTGGAGTGCTCATCTAAGAAGAAAAATGTTGCATTTTCCTTGTGAAATTTTCTCTCACTTATCTGCTTGTTTTACATAGCTCTTTCTTTATTTCTAATTGTATTAGCATTCAAAAGACATTTGAAAGCCACATTGACCAGGAACATTGGTCAACATTGATAGGAACAAAAGAAGAAAGGGCCCAGCCATAGAGCATCCGGTTAGATTTATAAGAGCTTTCTCCTGGGTAAGGTAGACTAAGTTACTAAGACAATTCTAGAAAGTTTAACATAGTATTTATTGAAAGATGAAATATTGAAAGCTAATACTGTCGGAAGTTAAGGTGGTAATCAGCCAGCCAGTTCCAGTACTTTATGATTTCATGGTGGCATTAATCCTTGTAGCACAACCAACTTTTCCCTAACTTCCTTCTGTGCCTTAGGACTTTTGCCCCTGCAAGAGTAAACTGTGAAATCTTATGTTAAGATTGTTTTTATTTTTAAACTATTTTCTTAGCACATAGAAAGGCTAATCAATGTTTTGGTTTTCAAGTGCTAAAATCAAAAGACAAAACTGGTTTGCCTTTAGTTTAACGATTGAATGATAATAACAAACAAAGAACACACAAAAAAAGCCTCAAAGATGGAGAATAATTATAACAGTTAGATATTACTCATGAAATTACAAATGCAATGACTTCTTAATCTTTTGCCATTCTCTTTCAAAACATAATGGTGATTGTCTCTCGGACATCTAAATATAGGATCACTTAGTAAATATTCCACCATATGTAATTAATTTAATATATACTGCCCTTAAATCTCATAATGAATCTGAGGTGTTATTTTTATCTTCTAAATTAGGAAGAAATTTAAAGAGATGGAGTAAATGATCCAAAGTCACATTGAGTAGTGTATCTGAGATTTAAGCTCATCTTTTACCATTCTAAATTTTAAAGAATATTGTGTTTAAAAGGCATGAAACTAAAAAGAAACAAAAGGCAAAATTGTGAATGTATACTACACCCCAGCACTGGCAATGACTACTTTTAAGACAAATATACAGATAATTCTTAGATTGTTTCATAATTTCTTAAAACTTATCTTCTGTCAACTGTCCTTGTAGTCAGACAAGAAAGTGGATATTACTGTTATTTTTAACATTCTGATTTCTTTATATAAAAGTCTTATACAGGTAGTTTTCAACTATATACTTACTCATAGTTCACAATTACAAAAAGATTTTAAGCTGGTTAGTACTAGAGTTAAAACAGATATTTATTTAGACTAAGACTATATCTTTAAGGGTACATTCAGCTTTTGCTTTGCAGAGTGTAGATTTCTAAAGATATTGTGCCTTTGTGACCCTTGGGACATGTAAAAGATAACTCTTTAAAATTGAATTTATCTCACTTGTAAGTTTTAGTCATAATACAATTAGGAAAAATATAAAGATATCATAGGTGTAATAATAATTAGGGGTAGGGTAAGAGTAATTTTTTGTCTTCATTGATAGGTTTGGGTTATAGAATAAACCTCTATTCACTGTATCATTTCCCATGATAATCTGACTTAATCATATGTATGCCCAATTATGCATTGGCATCAGGTGATATATGAAATTTTATTTAAAAGTTAACTTAAAGGATACAGTTTGCCTTTCTGCACAGCATGTATCCAAAACCAGTCCAGACTCATCTGCATATTCCTCCTAGTTCCAAGACATGCCGCAATTTGTATTTGACCATAAAAGGGGGAGTTACTAAGGACTGCTAGGAAACTATAGGTTGGAGTAACAAATTGTTAAAGACTTACTAGAAACCATACATCCTGAGGATATATTGAATACTAAATTTTACTGGAGACTATCAGGTTGTGAGTCAATTAGGTTTATAAACAGGAGTAAACACACTCTCCCTATCCATTTATGAGTATAGAACTGAATTTTTTAAGCGTATCCATTACAAAGCAGGCTATTCCGTATTAACCTTTAAAATCTTTTATCTGTTTATCTACTTCTTAAATTGGCATAAGCTCTTGTTCTGCTGCACTGCTAGTAAACTTAATGTATAACTCCTGTGCTCCAAGGCATGGGAATTTGGCTCCTGGAATATGTTTATGTAGTATGTTCTTGCTGTGTACATGTAACTACAGAGTCAAAAGTGAATGACTTGCGGGGTTCAGAATGCATTATCATTTTTGTTCTTGCAAGTTGAAGAAGTTGCTTCTCTGACTTCCACATCTGTGCTATGCTGCAGTGTGGCTAGTTTACTTTTCACACTCCATAGGATAACCTCTCTATCAAGTGTGTACGTGTGAGGAGAGGCATGCATATATATATATGTATTCCACTGGTAAAGCATTCCACTGAAAAGCACTCTGATGAGACCACCTTTCGGTGCCTTGCTACCAAATTAACTGTCCATTCTCCTGAATCGTCTGTAATTTCTGATACCTAGTTCATTCCTTACTACCATTTAAAATTCTTCCCAGAATATTTTTTATGAGAGAGATGTTGTTAATGTATCTAGAAAAGAAGTGGTATCTCTCCAGCTTAATGTTAAAAAAAAATCAGCAGAAAATTCAAAAACTGATTATGCCAGTTTGTGTACTGTTATGTGTATAGAGAATGACGGTGTTCAATAAATCAGATGTGGGAAATACTAAAGCTGGTGAATCATTCAGAGTATAGCTCTTGTGTGTACTTGATCATCTTTTGTATATGTTTGAATGTTTTTAGAATAAAAATAAAAAGAGCAAATCAAAGAAATTAGGATGTACAGGAAGGAACTGCTCAGCAGGGTGTAATAGCCCTATTGTATTTCTGCCAAATGCGTACTGTTTTATACAATTATTGTTGGCTTTTGTGGTAAACAGTAAGTATGATTCTGCATCATTGGTCAGTGGTTCAAGGTTCTAGGCTCATGTCCATCAATATCAAGGCAATTTTAGTTTTAGTAATTGATAAAATCAGAAATCAGCAAATGGGGGTGGGGGAGGCAAAAATAAGTCCATTGCATATTGTTTAATGAGTTTTTCAGGGTGTCTTAGTCACTGTTCTGTTTCTGTAAAGAGATGCCAAGACCAAGGCAACTCTTATCAAAGAAAACATTTAGTTGTGGACTTACTTACAGTTGAGAAGGTTAGTCTTTGCCATGGTGGGGAGTATGGCTGCACTCAGGTAGGCACTGGAGCATATCTGAGAGCTGATCTCTAGGTAGAAGGCCCAGAGAGAATGGATTTGGCATGGGCATTTGAAACCTCAAAACCTACCCCCAGTGAAATACTTCCTCCAACAAGGCCACACTTACTCCAACAAAGCCACACCTCCTAATCCTTCTCAAATAGTGCCATTTCCTGGTGACTGAATTTTCAATATATGAGCCTATGGGGGCCGTTGATATTCAAACCACCACATAGGGAGACATAAAAGAAGTGCTTGCTTTTGAACTAGGAGTATGCTGACAGCCCAGAGGATTACTCATACAAGTCCAGCCTCATGAATAAAATGAATTTGTTATGGATTGCTTATAGGACATTACATGCCAACACAGCCTACCAAGTTTCTATCATATATGGCTCTGGGTCTACAGTGGAATTTATGCAAACTTGCTGGTACTTTGTGCAGTAACAGTACCAATTGACATGCTCATATGAATGGGGGGAAATCTCACAAGGATCCATCCTAGATGAAGAACTACAGGCAATTAATGGCTGCTAAGAGGAGAATCAGCAGGCTCTGAGATGGTCAGCCCTAAACACATATGTATATTACTCACACCATATAAACTCAACAAGTTGTATTTATAAATTTGTGTATCTATGACGATAAGTAAAGAATAAGAGGCAGTGAATTTGAGAAATAATGGGCATGGGGGGAGAAGTTAAGAGAGTGGAGAGGGAGGGGAGAAATGATATAACTACAGTACTCATGCAGAATTCCCAATAAATAAATCAGATATTCTGATGAGGTGTTACTTTTATTTTTGAGCAGGAGTCCTGTGTTAACTTACCTGAGATGAGCACCATAAAGGTCATGCTGTACTTACTAAGCACATATTAACCTAATGCAGTGAATATAACACATTTACTTAAAGAGGCTTCATTTGTCCTTTAAAGACAAATTACAATTAATGATAAAGAAAAACAAAACATTTTGTTTTGTAGGTATCCTGGTCAGATATTGGAGGACTGGAAAATATCAAACTGAAATTGAAGCAGGCTGTGGAATGGCCCTTGAAACATCCTAAGTCTTTCATCAGAATGGGTATTCAGCCACCTAAAGGAGTTCTCTTGTATGGTCCTCCTGGGTGCTCCAAAACAATGATAGCAAAGGCTTTGGCCAATGAAAGCGGGTTGAACTTTCTAGCTATAAAGGTAGGATATTGGAGTTTCAGTGGTTACTCTCTTCTTCTGACTGCTTTCCATTCCGTCATGTATGATGTCTGTTCTGTAAGGAGCACTTGCTTTTTATGTCTTTATCTGAGGTAGATGACAGTAAACTATAGGTAGAGAAGAAATAAGTTGGTACAAATATCCAGTTTAATTAGAGCTGTTGTGGTACAGTCAAAATTCTGAAGAGACATGTCTTTCCCCGTCTCCCTCCCCCAAGTGAATGGTTGGGAAGTATAGATTTTTGAGAAGAGTGATTTAAATTCCTTACCTTTGCTGCCAATCCCTCTTACTTTTTAGAGCTTCTCCTTGGTAGAGCAGCATATCTGACTCATACTTGATGTCTGTTTTTCTGCTCTTGGAGATGTTTCTCCAGAATGGCCTTCTATGTGTGTGGATGCTGTACTTGTGATTTTCAAGATCCTTTCCTCACAGTGCCTATGTGTAAACCTATCACTTGGATGTTTGGCATTTTGTGGGCATATCCCTCATGTTCACCATAATCAACACTTGGTTAACTTGTCTGCTCCAGACAGTTTAGAACTTAAACACTTGATTTGAATTTTAATAGCCCAGAAATACCAGGCAGGTGTCAGACACATTTAAGCAGCTCCTGGGAAGACTGGAGAAATCCAAGAAATGATTACAGAGCAGAACTGCAAGAGCAAGCTCAAACTTGAATTTGTGACTGTAAAGTAATGAAACAGGGTTAAGTCAAGTTCAGTTCCCCAGATTAATAAAACAGGCAAATACTTTTACATATTCTTCATTATTTTGTTGTTGTTTTGTAAATTTGAGCAGTGGAAATCTTGGCCATGGGTGCTAGAAATAACATATGTCCAAATAAGTTAATAATTGTGTAGTTTTTCTTGATCACACTTATCTGGGTAACACATGCTGTCTAGTGGGTAAAATGTGTCAGGACCAAGTTGCTGAGGTTATTTGATAAGTAAAATTGTTAAACAGAAACCTCCTGTGGTCTTAACAGTATCATTCTAGGGATTGGTCTATTTTTAAAATATCATAAAGCCTAGTAAATGTGAGACAGACTGTACTGTTTTCATCCTAACTGGATAGTGAGGTACAGATAGGTGTCTTATTTATATATAGCACAGTATTTTCAAATTAGGCCATGTAGTTATTTATTTAGGAAGACTTAGAAGTCACCTTGCAACTTGATCTGTTCAGTACCTTTTAATTTGCAGTTCTGGTACTTTATGCAATGAAAGGGCCATTACCTTTCTCCTTTCTGGATGTGAAGAAAACAAAGACAGAACAGTTACAGAAACAGCACTGGTGTGGAAAGCGCAGCCCCGCACTCTGTCACTTTTAGCTCTTGCTAGGACCTTGAGCCTGTAACTCAGCTGCTGCCGCCTTTCGTTTGCTTCAGTAAAACCTGCCTCAGTGAGCAGTTTGGGGCAGTTCTCTGTCAGCTGTAACATTTATGGGATGTGAACCCCATACTGCCATTTAGTCTGTGTGATTTTGGCCATTTATTTTACTTCTTTGTATCTAATATTTTTTAGTTAAAATTATGATACATATGTAGCTTAAGTTTTCCTGCCTGGCCCACGGTCAGGATAAATCTCTTTCACCTGCCAGTCCCACAGCCGCTCAGACCCAACCAAGTAAACACAGAGGCTTATATTGCTTACAAACTGTATGGCCGTGGCAGGCTTCTAGCTAACTGTTCTTATATCTTATATTAATCCATTTCTATAAATATATACCTTGGCACATGGCTCGTGGCTTACCGGCATCTTCACATGCTGCTTGTCCTAGCGGTGGCTGGCAGACAGTGACTCCTTCTGCCTTCCTGTTCTTTTAATTCTCTGTGTTAGTCCCGCCTGTACTTCCTGCCTAGCCACTGGCCAATCAGTGTTTTATTAGCAACACATTTGCCATACAGAACATCCCACAGCACTCCCCCCCCCCTTTTTTTTCAAAAAGGAAGGTTTTAACCTTAACAAAGTAAATTACATATAATTTGGGAATTTGGGCGTAGCTTCTCTTACTACTTCCTGCTGGAGGGGGGCGCTGTATCTTATGGGGACACAAAGAAAATTTTAGGATTATGGAGTAGTCCGTGAGGGTGTATCGTCTGAGTCAGTTGCCTTGAAACAGTTCTGGATGTTGGATCATCTGAGCCATGGTGTCATCAGAGACCTTTCAGGTGGTCTTGGCTGGTCAAACCTGATGTATCTTAATCTGGAACAAATCCATAGCATCTGACTTTCTGTGGAAACGAAATCAGAGCTTCCTTTCCAAAGCAACATATCTTTACATCCAAATTTTGAAGTCAAGGTATCTTTAAAATATACATATTGGTTTAACTCAGCTTCCTTTACAATCAGATATCTCTCTGCAGTTAAGAATCCCAAAGACAACACAATGCAGATTCTCTGTGTGATATTCATCTTTACGTGGCTTATATTTTATACTACCTTTACTGTCTCTTTAAATAAAGACTTCATTTTTTAAAACTATCTATTTCTTTATATAACTGTATATATTTTTTTCTCTCTTTGAAGCCTACGTACATTTTTACACACATTTTAAAGCATTTAAAGTCTTGTTCCATCTGAATCTGTCTTATTGTGAACCTGTTACTTTAAACTGCAGCATTCTAAGACTGAAATGGTGCTGTGGCTGCTGGCTCCGCCCACCTCAGCTTCCCAAAATGGCGGTGATACGTTTACCGTCAGCTCTGGGAGCCTTCGTGGATCTATGCTTCGATCAAAGCAGCGTTTAGCTCAGAAACCTCTTTTTTTTTGTTTTGTACTATCAAAGGCTAAATCTACCATGCAGCCCAATGTGCCACTTGCAGAGGCCTCATTCCCGCCACACTGCAGGTCGAATGCACACGCCAGGAACCCACAAGTAGCTCAAACCGGCAAGCTGCCGCTCATTTGAGAGAGATAATTAGGAAGCTGTTTTTAGCTCCGTTTTAGAATCTTTTCTCAGGTTTTAGGTGGAAATTCCTGCCCCACGTTGGGCGCCATTTGTAGCTTAAGTTTTCCTGCCTGGCCCACGGTCAGGATAAATCTCTTTCACCTGCCAGTCCCACAGCCGCTCAGACCCAACCAAGTAAACACAGAGGCTTATATTGCTTACAAACTGTATGGCCGTGGCAGGCTTCTAGCTAACTGTTCTTATATCTTATATTAATCCATTTCTATAAATATATACCTTGGCACATGGCTCATGGCTTACCGGCATCTTTACAAGCTGCTTGTCCTGGCTGGCAGCTGGCAGTCACTGACTCCCTCTGCCTTCCTGTTCTTTTAATTCTCTGTGTTAGTCCCGCCTATACTTCCTGCCTAGCCACTGGCCAGTCAGTGTTTTATTAGCAACACATTTGCCATACAGAACATCCCACAGCATACATATGTACATATATGTATGTATTTAAAACATGGTTAAAGCAGGATTATGTTCCATTTTTTAAGATTATAATTACTATGACAAAATGCCTGAGGCAGGCTGATAGCCTAATTTACCACACAAATTTGGAGGCTAAAATTCTGGAGGGCCTATTAGATAACATCTTGGTAAAAGCACAGGTAGGTGCAGGAGTTGGTTACAAAGCAGGTAGCCAGAGAGTGACCTCCCTCTTGTAACAACTCAATATCTCACAAGAACTAACATTCCTTCTGAGACTAATTGCTTCATTAATCTAAGGATCTCCCATTTGCCTCCATCTCTCAGGTGTTCCACCATTTCTCACCACTACCACATTAGAAACCAAGCTTTCTACAAGAACTCTTTGGGAACACATTCAAACAGTATACAAATCACACCAGGGACAATACACATCAGACATTTAGCAAGACTTCACAGAATTAACTCATGCTCATTGTTGCTGTTTTCATGTTTAAGAAGTGTAAACACACACACATACACCACTCACACTCTCATTGATCAAAAAGTATGCTAGCAGATTGCGAACTATTTTCTCTAAATGTAAGAGCTGTCTTTAAAACTGAATATAAACTTTTGAAACTGTACTAGAATATAGTGAATTTTAACAGCTTGAATTTCAACTTCAAAGTTACCTTCCTTGGTGATGAAACTGCTGTGATATATTGAATTCCAGAGCAGTGCAACATGACAGTTTAACATTCTATGTAGCATTGTACTGGCCACTCATCTGGGTGAGGTTCATGAGCTTGTAGTTCAGTACAAAATCATGCACTCTTTGGCCTAACCATCTTCCATTATTGCCTTTACTTGTTAGTAAAGTCTGACTTGAATTATTCCGGCACAGTTTTTTTCATAATGCTAAGTAATCAGGTTAACTTTTCAGTACTATGTTATTCACCTTCTCATCTCCCTCCTCTGCCCTCCCTCCCCACCCCTTCTTCTCTACCCTTCCCTTTGTTTCTTCCCTGGGCTTCTGGTAATCTACTTCTACATGGATCCTCAGATGGTTCAACTATTTGGCACGCTTTCACATTTCCTGTGTGTCATCAAGTCTGTTTATACAGTGAATTTAAGTCATGTTTATAATTCTGTTAGCAATGCTAAGAGATGGACATTTTACTTAACAGAGGAGACATCTCAAAAGCATCATGTTCTTTCCAATATTGATTTGAAGTTTTCTTCTTTAGAACCTTTACCTATAAAAGAGTGAAGACCTTTCTCTATATTCTCTAACTGCTCTTACTTAAGCTAGATGATTAAAAAGCGGTGTGTAGTATGTCTTCATTATATTAGTATTTTATGTCATTTCCTTCAATTTTATGGATAGTTGTTACCAGAATAACAGTAGTAGTACTGAGTTGGCATGTACATCCAATAAAAATGATGACTCCAACAGTTTCCTTTCTGATCTTTGTCAGGACACAAGTTGCCTAATTAGTTGCCCTAAACTGAATAAAATCTGCATAAAAATTTTTTACCGTATCCTGCAGCCAACAGAAACCCATTGTGTTCATTAAAGCTTGCTTTATTGGTTGGGGCTTAAAGCTTGTTTGATTCACTTCCATAATGCCTTTCTGTGGTCGTGTTTAGGAAAGTCTAATTAGCACACGTGAGTGAAAAACACTTTTTGCCATATCATGAAAGGACAGTCCTTCTTCATCATTTTGTGGGACTATAGAAATAATCTTGCCAGATGAAACCATGCAAAAATGGTCTTACTAATCAGTGGGGTGATTAGGAATGTCACTCCATCCTTAAATTTTCCATCAGACATCCCGAACACTCACTGCTTGCACATGTACGAGACAGCACTGTTTTGGTCTTAGGGCAGCTTTTTGATGGGTTTACTTTGAATCTTTCTCTTCTGGACTTACACTCAGACCTCGACACCCTGGTCTCCACTTGATGAGGACTTTACCCATTTCATATTACTACATTTTGAGATTTTCCAGGTTTTGTTTCTGTTGCCATAACTAGTATATTAGTAATACTCTTTTATGTGTTTCTTTGTGTGTATGTAATGGTCTCCTTAGGGTATGTATGTACCTAGAAGTTTTGACAATTGGATAGGAATGTCCTCAATAGTACTAGATAATTTGAAATTGCATTTTTTTTGTATGTTACTGATTTTTTTCTCAGTGTCTCATGAATCTTCTTGATATATTGAAATCTAGGTTTACTCTCCAGTAGTCGGACCACTGCTACTATGATGGTTTTCAGTATTTCAGACAGAAATGAGCTCTTCTAATTGTAATAGATAAATCCTATAGCAGATTCAGACAACTGTAGTCTTCAGACCAAATCTAATTTGCAGCTTGTTTTGTTCCAGACTTCTAACAATGAATTCCACATTTTTTAAGGGATTTTTTTTTTCAAAAATGAAGAGTAAGAATAATATGTAAGTCTGTTATCTACAGAGACCAAAATATATAAATAATTATAATATTGTGGTGTTTTTCTGGGTTTTTTTGTTTGTTTTTTTGTTTTGTTTTGGTTTTTTTTTGGGGTGGGGGAGTTGAGACAGGGTTTCTCTGTGTAACTTTGCGCCTTTCCTGGAACTCACTCTGTAGTCCAGACTAGCTTCAAACTCAAAGAGATCCACCTGCCTCTGCCTTCTGAATGCTGGGATTAAAGGCATGTGCCACCACCGCCCGTCTGTATTGTGTTATTTTTAATGTGATTAATTTTTGCTTGCACAGGCAGGCTAAGAATTCTCTTGTTAAAGCTGATTAGTACAGTTTGATAGAATTCGATTCCTCTTATATGATACCCGGAGACAGGAAAGAAATAGACAGATAACCAAAAGGCAGTTCAGACAGGAGCAGCAGATTGTGACTAGGCACTGTGGAGCTTTACCACAAAGGTGGTTATGAGAATGGGATTCTGGGATGGTTAACAGTGTGGCTGGTCCTGAGACTCCTCTGGCAAGGGTAGTGGGGCTAAGAGTGCCTGCATGGCCTTGTCATGTTGAGTGCAGCGTTGACACTGGAAACATTCAAGAACTTTTGTCATAGATTGCATGCATCTTGTTCTTACTCTTTGTAGGGTTTTTTTCCCATTCTTAATACAAGGAAAATATGGGTGACTGTAAAGACACCAAATCACTGGTTTCTTTCCTTACAGGGACCTGAGTTAATGAATAAATATGTTGGTGAATCTGAAAGAGCAGTTAGAGAGGTAAGAAGAAAAACGCAATCCACCCTTTTGTGTACTTTTACTTAGTTTTCAGTACTGAGAAGTGGTATAAGTTTTCTTCAAGCAAAAACTATTTTATGATTTAAAATGCAACTTTGAGTACTCTTTAATATTTTGTGTTTGTTCCTATCTACCATACTATCCTAACTTTCATTTTTACCCAAAATTAATTTTAATAACTACCATCCCTCCCCATGTTTGTGAAAGGAAATGTCTATCTTTATGGAGGACAGTCAGTCTTGTATGGAATTTTAAACTTTTATATTAGATAGCCTTTTTATCTTAAATAAGCATCATACTTGAAATTTTTACCTTACTGACTTGATCTTCTGCTTGATGATTTAGACAGTGTATCTTCCTTCTGTCAGCTGACTTTGAAAGTCCTGACTGTAATGCTTCTTCATTCTAGCTGTTAAAGTTGGGGCAACTAGAGTCACCATTTGATCACATGCCATGACTTTGCTAAACCGATACTAACCTGCCTCACACAGTGTCCCCATCTGTTCATAGAACACACAAATAGCAATAGGATATTGGCTCTTACTTGTGAAGACTTTAGTGCTAATCAGGAAAAATAGGGTTTCAAATATTTGTCACAAGAAACTATTTAAAATGACGTTTTGTCTTTTCTTCTTTAAAATATATATGATGGTAATTTTGTAAAGTATTAGTTGAAATGACAGCATGAGAAACAGCAATATCTGCTAATATCAAACTGGCTCCTGTATATTTATGATCATGTGATGCATGAACAAAAAATAATGGTCTAAGTTATAAGAGACACATATCTAGATGTTTTTCTGCCCATGCTGCCTTCTTCCAAGCTCATTTTCATACATTGTTCCATTGGCTGTTCATTCTTTTAAGACACTGACTTCTCATGGTTTATCTGGCTCCTGTTCAAGTCAGTCTGTGGTCCTATATGACATTTTTCTTTCCTGGGTTTTATGTCACAATTTTCCTGTACATTCTTAACAGAAAATGATTATGACTTTGATAATAATATGAGCATTTTATATGGATTTTGTGTTTTTTGATAGTATTATTTATTAAGTTCCAGATATTGGGCCAAATGTTTTATGCCCTATTTGTTACTCATTTCCTAATCTTCTGAGGTCTGTATGAATTATTACCACCATCCTTTTCTAGATGTGGAAATTGAGATCTGAAGAAGAAAATTTGCCAGCTGAAGCTCACACAGCACTTGGTGGAGCTGGTATTTAGCTGAATTTCTCTGATTACTTAACTGGTCTTCCCTGTACTGTATTAATGAGTAGTCTATTCACCACTAAAGAAGTTACTTTTAAAGCACTCAGTGCTTTGGGCACCTGCTATAGGGTATAAATGAAGTGATCAGGCTGGTAATTTTGTACATGATAGATTTGATTTTACATGGTTTTCAGAAGGAAGCCAACTTTGGAATGTTCTAGCATTTGTTAATCTTATCAACTGTGGTATTCTTTCCATTAGATATTCCGTAAAGCCAGAGCAGTGGCACCTTCCATTATCTTTTTTGATGAACTTGATGCTTTGGCAGTTGAAAGGGGCAGGTAAGAAATGTTAAATATTAGAATGTTAAATAATAACAGTATCATTTTTATGTAAATTTTATCTATTACTATATTTTTCTAGAAGAAACTATTTTTGAATCTGTACAGTTAATTTCTCCTTTACTCACTTATTTCATCTAATTACTTTGTATAATCATTTCCTTTACAATTGGAAAAAATACTAATAAAATTGAAGGATTTGAGTTAATTTTTAGTTTATGTACAAAGGTCCCTTAGTACTATATATTAGAAGTAATAGTATTGATATAAACATATAGTTAAAAGTGAAAACAAAGTTTAATTAGATATAATTATTTAGTATAGTAGAAGCAAATTATAAAAGTTGTTACTAAATAATCCACACAAAAATCTTATTTTCATGTTTCTGGCTTTGTGTTGATGAAGCAAAATAAATGGTTTCCTCTTTAGACAGTGTCAAATATAAAAGGCTTGAAAGAGAGAAAAAAGGTTATTATATAGATTTTAGGATTCTCTAGAATAAACTTAAAATAGAATGTAGATTATCTTAAATGATTAGACCAAAAGTTCTTTAAATTTTAGAATTTTTAAGTTTTGAGATGTTTTCTTAGACATTGATGACAAGATACTCAAAGAGTTTTAAGTCCTGAGCATTTCAGATGTATTATTATTGTGACATAATCAGTTTTTTCAAAATACAGCATAATAATTATCATGGCATGAGCGTTCTTTGAAGATAGATTTCAGTGTGTCATTTCTATACTTTTGTTTTTGGTGCTGGGGACCAAACCCAAGACTTGGACCTTGCTGTTCATGTGCTCTTCCCCTGAATTAAACCTCTTGTCCAGCAGATGTTTTCTGTAACAGAGCCAGTTAGTAAATTCTTAAGTTGCTGTAGTGCAAAGACACATACTAGTGGAAAAGTGGCTGGCTAGCCACATCATCTGTGTATAGTTTGCTAGTTTTTGTTTTGTGTTTTAGTATAATCCTTTGATTATATTAAATGCCTCATGGCATTGTGTGTCTTTTGAGAATAATTTGGACAGGGGTCTTGACTTATGAAAGGAAATTATTATATTATAAATGTCTAACTAGTATTTTCTGTTGCTAAATGTTTTTGAAAGCTCTGTTGCCTTTCTCTAGCAGATCGTCAAGTTTTATGACATTTTATTATTTTAGTGAATATTTGTATTTAAGCTTTTTCTTAATGTTGGCTTTGATTTCCTAGGATCTCAGTTTTATGGGTTTTGTTTCCTGCTGATGTTTTGAAAGTCAGTCAAATTGTTTTCTTGGCCTATGAAATGTTTTCACCAAATTGCTCTCAAACTAGGTCTCAGTGGTTATGTGTATATAAAAGGCAAAAATGATAGGGGTAATCAGAATGGAAGAATTCCTCTCTTAATGTTAAACTACCATTCTTTCCTATAAGAAATAGTGATTAGATGTTTAACCCTTCCTATGTAGAAGTGACAAGAAATACCAATAATGTGTTTCTATATATATGTGCTTTAATTAAAAATACTGAGTAATTTCCCATAGGTACTATATAACAACCAGAGCCACAAAATTTTGAATCTGAAAGGACATTTGCATAGTTTGTTTAAACTAACTTCCTAGATTATAATTGTCAAATCCTCAAGAGTATTTTATCATCTTGTAGGTACCAAGCACAGTGCACATAGTCACACAGTTGAATAATCAAAATATTGAGTAATAAGAATGAGGGCTAGAAGGTTTGATTCAGTGTGGTACTTAGGAGCTCCTGAGTCCAGCTTCTGCTCATAGGTTTTCCTGTCATTGGTAAATAGATTTTCTGTTGTATTTAAACATACTGTGTTATGAAATTTTATCACCAGCATTTCTGTTTATGAATTTTTTGTTGGGGGGGGTTCAAAATAAATCATTCCTTGAGGACTCACAAGGCATTTGAGCATGCAGTCAACTGTTGAAATTAAATGTAAGGAACTCTACAAGTATATGACAGCAGTCTGCTGAAACACCTAGGAGCAAAGGCCTTTTAGTAGTAAATTGAATACAGGCTGATCATTTCCATCATGCCTGTCTGTTACAAAGCATGTCATAGGAGATGCTCATAGTACTGGATTGATGGTTTCCATATACTATTTTGTAATGAAGGATCTGTAGGGAACTGGCAGTTTTTTGTTGTTGTTGTTTTGTTTTGTTTTTTGAGACAGGGTTTCTCGTGTATCCTTGGATGTCCTGGAATTCGCTCTGTAGACCAGGCTGGTCTGGAACTCACAGAGATCTGCCTGCCTCTGCCTCCAGAGTGCTGAAATTAAAGGCATGCACCACAGTGGGAACTAGCAATATTGATTTGAATGTATTTACCCCAAAGTGTGTTATTTCCAAGGTTCTGAAAATCTTACATTATGTTCACCCAACTGCTACTGCCCCCTACTTCCTTTCCTTCTCCACTCTCATCCTCCTTTGCTTCTTCTCTGAGGTGTGTGTGTGTGTGTGTGTGTGTGTGTGTGTGTGTGTGTTGAAGATCAACCCAAGGCCTTGGGCATGTAAGACTAGCGTAAAGTAAATACTTGTGCGCCACACTGCATTTCAGTTCTTTAAGGTAACTTTAGAAGATGACATGTATCTTTATAAAATTGTGAGAATGATAATTATAATGATGGTGCTTGTAACTACTACCTACTTGTACTTCCTATGTACTGCGTACTCTGTTGTGCCCTTCCATGTTGGTATTTAATTTTTAAGATAAATTAATCAGTTGGTGTGCTGTAACAGAATACTAAATAGGTTTTGTTTTGTTTTCTTATTTTATGTGTATGGGTGTTATTGATATTTTTAAGTGAATTTGGATCTCGTGGATTTTTTTATTTTTAATTTTATTGACTTACACTTTAATAGTTGTTTTTTCTGCTTTGACTATTTAGTAATTATGAACTCTTAGAACCTTTGCTAATGTTGCTATTTGATTGCTAAAGACTCTTAGAAATATCGTATTGTGGAGAATTGTTGTGAAGGATATAGACTATTTAAAATGTTTAAAGTGTATTTCTAGGCAGAGTTATGTAGCAAACTTATATACCTAATGGTCAGCTGACCTGAAAGGATTAGAACTTAGGCTTTCCACTTACTCTCTGATCTTGAAGAGTTTAAATACTGCAAAGGACCACTTGATATCAATTTCGCACTTAGCATCAACACTTACAAATAGTATCTCGTGTCCCCTTGTAAGCTGTGGGTCAGAGGATTCTATTCTGTGGATGGTGACATCTGAGTCCCGTCACCACTGTACATGGTCGTTATGCTAGGTGTCCTGTCACAGATGCCAATGTAAAGATAACATTCATCTTAGGACAGAAAATCCCTGTGTCCTTTCCTGTTCCTCCCAAGTACATTTCACTGGATATCTGTATGTTAATATACACACAATTCTGTTTCATTCCATAGATTAGATAATTCATAGTTCTGAGTAGATCTAAAGAAATCAGCATGATGATGAATGAGAATTGTTATCTTATGATCTTGATAAAGTGTTCTCTCAGAGTTTTCTTACTTGATTTAAGGATTTTGTGTCTGTGTGGAACTAGCTCTGTGAATGACTTCATGACCCAGTTTGTTCAGAAATGAGGGCTGTGATGACTACCTACCTGCTGCTTGTTTTTAAAATACTTGTTAATTTCCATGCATCTAGAGAGATTAGAGATAGCCCATTTGTTTGGAGATATACAGCATTTTTCAAGTAATTCAACCTTACTCTGAGCAGTGAGTCTGTATCATGAGGTATTTTTCTTTCACTGTCTGTCCCTGTCAATATGGCAGATGTAAGTTGTGACTGTCTTTAATTCTTTGTGTGTTTGAGGAACTGGTTGAAGTAATCTTATGTCTCACTTCCCAATCCTAGTGTCATTTACCATTTTAGTGTTAGAAAAGCCAGCATGTTTGATGATAATAGGAAAGGAAATTATTTGAATATAGTTTTTGATATGATAATTCAGTTACTAATAAGTTGTCAAACACACATTTGCAATGAAGAACTTTTAAAATAGTAAATAATATTTAGGATAGGAAAGAATATTTTTTAAACTGTTTTCAAAATATCAGTTCTTCAGGTGCTGGGAATGTTGCAGACCGTGTTTTGGCTCAGCTGTTAACGGAGATGGATGGGATTGAACAGCTAAAAGATGTAACAGTTTTGGCAGCTACTAATCGCCCAGACAGAATAGACAAGGTAAGAAATAAGGTGGTGTGGGTATTCTAGTCATTGGGTTATGTCTTTTAAGTTTGTTTTGTCGTATCTCATTTGAGTTTTTCATTAAGAGGATGTTGTAGGCTGTGGAACAGGCTCACCATTTTAGTTACATGCTACATATTTACTACTTCCTATTAGAGGACAAGAGAAACCTAGTATTTTTGGTGAACCAGACTTTGAATGGAATTTTGACTGTGCATGACCCATTTGTATTTCTACTAATGGTACTAGAAAAATCTGGTCCCAGGTTTCATTCTCAGGCAGCTGGAACCATCACAGTGAAGTTTTTGAGTACAGATGAACTCAAGTTGGAATGGACTAGCCAGCCTCTTCTTAACTGAGAGTGTCATACCCTTTTATTGAGAATTACAATGAGAAATGGGGAAGATGACTGGGTCCAAGACCACCCAAAGAGCTACCCTATTAATGAAAGTATTTTGTAACTCTCCAGCATCCTCCCTACCCCCTCACTGCTGCCAGAAACTTTCCTTGTATTTTACTAGAAAATTAAATATTTAAAACTGATTTGTTTCTGTCTAGTTTAGGCTTCTTGAGAATTTTTTAGCATTTTCATCTATGCCATGGTAAATATCTAAGCTATTTTATACTTGAGAGAATCATGTTACCTGCCATAACTTTACAGAAGCACTGTCCTAGCCATCACTTTCACTGTTTAGAATGAAAATAATAATGGATTCTGTTCTCTCAATATGTACCTTAGATGCCATTCTCTGTGTGGGTGTATGTGCACTTTTTAAATTGTGACTTTTAAAAGATCCTTTTGAAGATAAGAAGGATCCTTTCTGTTAGAAGAGCATCTTTATTTAGTTCAAATAGGTGTTTGGCTATGTGGTGAAGGCTTCTTGGTCAAAAGCTAGTAAGAGGACTTGCTTTCCCTTACTGCTGCTGTGTTTACATAAGCCAGCCGAGGTCTGAACATTTGTAGGGTGTGAGTCAGTGCTTAACATCTCACAGGTTTGTATGAAAGGTAGGAATAAATTTTGTCAAGGAGTATAGAACATGATGACCTCATTCAAATCCACTCTCACTCCCGCCACCCCCAGTAGGAATACTGTGGGTTTTGTTTATCCTGTTAAAAGTTTCCATTTTTTCAATGCCAACTCTTAGGGACACCTTTGGTTCCCTGATGTTGAGTGCCTTCAGTGTTCAATGTTAATTCTGTTTCTTGAAGTAGGATTTTGGGTGTTTGGTAAATTTTCTCTGAGTTCTTCTAAATCAAACTAAATGACTTAGCCTGGTGACAGCTTTCATTAAGATTTTCTTGTGTAACAAACTGTCAAGTCACCGTTTACCTTCCCTTTTTGTTTACCTCTATCATTTCTATTTTTGAAGTTATAAGTCTCACGTTGAAGCCTTTACCATGTTTTATGCTGAATAAATCAGTTTTTCTATGAATTGTTTAAATATGTGTATTGTGTACAGCCTCTGGAGCTAAGTTGTGATTTATATGAATGGTGATACAGTGCTCTACTTGTGGTAAGCTATCTAGGTAGAGAAGAGTGGCTGTAGTAGGAGTCATTGATATGGTGTTATACTGGAAGGCTGAAATAGTTTCAAGTTCACTACACCACTTCTTGAAGTTCTCTTAGCACTTCCTGTTTTTACAATACAGTTTCTTAGGCTAGTTGTTCAACTGGGCAGCTCCTCAGAATTGTTATATCTATAATTTTATTATGTGACAATATAAATGTTTATGGATGGCTACTAATCTTAGAGTGGCATTGAGACTTACATTGGGAGTTGGTGGAATTCACTTTTTGACATTTGTGATCACTGAGATTTTGGCATTTAGATATTTAAGTTTAGAAAGTTGAGATTCTGTGTTTAGTTGTCTTGGTGAGCAGTATCTCATGATGTCAACGGATGAACAGAGGTATATTTAAAGACGGGTAAGTGCCCTTTTCACTGTGTAGCTATCCTGATGCACTGAGCCCTAATGTAAAGTTCCAACTCAAAGCTCCATCCTCTTTCCTGTTTACATTGATAGGTGTTCATTCATGTAGACTTCACCTCCTGGACTCACACTACTATAACTACTGCTTGTGTTTCTACTAAAGTCTGAGAGCTTCTGCACATAAGGCTGATTCCTTTTGATAATCTCTTTATGTCCTTAACTCATTTTGTGTGAATTGTTCTCATTCACTCTCTCCTTTTCCCTTCCCCTTCCTTATTTGTGAAAAATGTTTCTTTTCTTTAGACCATCTCATTAACTAGTCTTTTCAGATTTAACATCTTGGGTTATTTTATATGGCATTTTTATTCTATCTTCAGCATTCTTTATTTTTTGAAATGTATATATAAGCTTATTGAAATGGACTGCATTTGTTTTAATTAGCATATAAAATAGTAAGTTTCATTATGGTGTGTTCCCATAATCATGTTGAATACTTGGTCATGTTAACCCTTACTGCCCTATTTTGTTTCCTGTCCTGCCATTGTATTTAAATTTGTATGCCACATTGTCATTTGTCTTTCTGAGTGTGGATTCTTTCACTTCACACCATGATCCCCAGTTCTGTCCATTGTCTTACAAATGACATTTCTTTTTTACAGTTGAGTGAAACTCCCTTGTGTATGTAGACATGGTTTTCATTATCCATACATGTTAGTAGATTGCTAGGTGGGTCTATATCTTGATTACTCTGAGTTGTGTTGCAGTAAACATGGATGTTGTGGTGGATAAGGATAGTTTATGTCAACTTTACACAAGCTAAAGTCATCTGAGAAAAGGGAACCTCAATTAAGAAACTACCTCCAGAGCCGGGAGGTGATGGCGCACACCTTTAATCCCAATACGCAGGAGGCAGAGCCAGGCAGATCTCTGTGGGTTCTAGGCCAGCGTGGTCTACAGAGTGAGATACAGGATAGGCACCAAAACTACACAGAGAAACCTTGTCTCAAAAACAAACAAACAAATAAACAAACAAAACCAAAAAACTGCCTCCGTAAGATTGCACTGTAGGCCAGCTTATAGGGCAGTTTCTTAATTAATGATTGATGAGGGAAGGCTTAGCCCATTACTGGTAGTGCTATCCCCAGGCTGGTGGTCCTGGGTTCTGTAAGTAAGTGGGCTGAGTAAGCCAGAGGGAGCAAGCCAGTAAGCAGCATCCCTCCATAGCCTCTGCACCAGCTCCTGCTCCAGGTTCCTGCCCTGTTTGAGTTCCTGTCCTGACTTTTCTTCAGTGAAGAACAGTAATTTGGAAGCATAAGCCAAATAAACCCTTACCTCCCTCCCCGAGTTGCTTTGATCATGTGTTTCACCATAGCAATAGAAACCTTAATTAGCTAGGACAGATGTGCAGCTATCTCTGAGCAGTGACAACTTGGGTGCCTTTAAGTATATTCCCAGGTGTGAAGCAAGTCATATGCTAGTTCTGCTTTTAGGTTTTTGCAGCCTGGATACTGATTTCCAAAGTGGCCTGTGCTCCTTGTCCATTCCCACCAGCAGGGTTTAAGTCCCTTTGCCCTTGTCCTTTCCAGCACTTGTTTCCTTACGATTGTCATTCTGACTGGTGTGAGGTGGAACTCCAGTTTAGTTCTGATGTGTATTTCCCTCCTAGTTAAGGATGTGTAAGATTCTTTTCATTGATTTATTGGCTTTTTATACTACTTTTGAGAAATGGGTGTTCCACTCAGATTGGCCATTTATTGATTGGTTTAGAGCAAAGGTGATGTTTCTGAGTTTTTTATATTACAAATTTTATGTTCCCCTCTGTGATTTATAGTTGGCAAAGATTTTTCTCCCACTCTGTAGCTTGGCCCATCATTCTGATGATTATTTACTGTGTAGAAACTTTGTTTCTATTTGCTTAATTTTTGAGATTATAGTATAAGTACATCATTTCCCCCTCCCTTTTCTCCTCCCAAACCCTCTCATATATCCATCCTTGTTCTGTTTTGTTAATTGTTGTTATATGTATTTATGTATATGTATATTCATATATATTCCTAAATACAATCTTCTCAGTCTGTTTGATGTTACTTATATGTATGTCTTCAGGGCTGACCATTTGGTATTGGATAATCAATTGGTGTACTCTTCCCTGGAGAAGAGTTTCTCCCACTCTGAGCATTTCTTAGTTACCTGTAGTTCTTTGTGTCTTGATGAATTTTTTAATCGTATTTTGGATGGTGTGAGCAATAAGAATCTAGTTTCACTAGTCTACATTTGTATATTCAGGCTTGCCAGCATTATTTATTGACAAGGCTACCTTTTCTCCCATAGATGTTCTGACACTGTCTTCAAAAGTCATGTGACTGTTGCTGCAGGAGTTTATTTGAGGGCTCTTTATTCTCTTCTCTTGATCTGCTTGTCTTATTTTCTTCCAGTACCACATTGTTTTTGTTGTCTGAGGTATAATTGGAAGTTAGGTATCCTGATACCTTTAGCAGTTGCTGTTTCAGCTGGAAGATTGCTTTGATTATTTGGAGTATTTTGTGCTTTAGATGAATTTTGTTTTACTTTTCAGTTTTTGTAAAGAATGTCATTGGAATTTTGCTAGGGATTTACTACATTGGCTCTGTAGATACCTACATATTAATTTCAGTAAAACAGCCATTTTCAAAATACTAATTCAGAGAGGTATCTTGTAGTGTTTAGTTTTGTTAAGGCATTATTAGGAAGGGACTTACTCCACAGTCCCAGCTTGCACAGAGCTCACTGTGTATCTGTGTAACTCACGCTGACTTCACACTTCCTGTTTCATTATTCCATGTGATAAGATTACAGGTGTGAGATGTCTCATTTTCTTTAAATCTTTTGCTGTAGTTTTGGATATAGCCCTTCCCAAATCTTAGTCTTTCTGGATAAGTTTTTAGAAGATGTACAGTATCACCACAGGACCTTAACATAATCAAATAGCAAAATTCAGATAATGTATATAACCAAGATGACCAAGATCAGGACAGTAGTAGAATAGCTTGAAATTGACAAAAGACACCAGTGATGGAAGAATTGGAAGACATGCAGTGAACGTAGCGTCCAGTATTCATGAAAAATACTCAGCCTATTGGTTTTCTGTGTCTTTTGAAGATATAATAGACAATCTGTTATGTCATTGAAGTCTACAGGGTTTTTGTTGTTTTTTTTTTTTTTTTTTACTGAAACAGATAATAATAAAGCATTCCAAATGCTACCCAAAAAGTTGCTGTATAGCAAAGTTTTTGCTTTCAGTTTCATTGTAGTTATGGATTGGCTTGTTGGTTTTCATTTTGGATACTACCTTTCTACACTTATTACTACAAATTTCTTTTTGAACACATCATAAAAGAAAGCAAGTATTAACCAGGGGTAGAAAAGTGACTTTTCTTTTTTTAACTGAGAGGTTTTTCAGGGTTGGGGGTGGCAATAAATTACCCTTAAGATGATGGTTGTGTAAAATAAAAAACCAACCATACCAAAAAAAACCTTTGATTGACAGTAGAACACCTTAACTTTTTTATTTAAAAATTATTACAAGGGTGACTTGTCAAGCTACATATTTTCTCTTTTCATGGTTGTTTGTTGAGCTTATAATATTTAGATTCTGTTTAATATGCTTTCCTGAAAACTACAAATATATAAAAACAATTTTTAATTAGATCTAAAGTATCTAGTTGTATAATTGTTTAATGTCGACTCACTTTTAAATTTGAATAAAACTTTTATTGCAAATACTTTTAGATTCCTGAATTTTGGAACTGATATTGAAATTAGTGAGGAACCAAAGTCATATATTGAATATTTTAGAACCATTAGTGGAATTAACTTGATAATGTTTTAAAATTTAATAGAATATTAATAGTAATAAAATACCATTTTTCTGTGTGGTACTCATTGTGTGTGGTAATGGAGTATTTGAAGTCGTAAAGGTAAGCATATAATTTTAAAAAGCTGCTTTTAATACCTACATTCTAATTTGACTATCTAGACATTTTAATGCACTGTAATCATAAAATGTTAGTGATCCAGACTTTGCAATATTTTAGTGGTGGGTGTATCTGAACAGATCAATCTTCTGTTCCTGACAATAGGTTTGGTGTTGCAGTTACTCTTTTTTGACACAAGATGGTGATGCTCACCTGAAATGCTTTGAGTGAAAGCCGCTGTGCTTTCAGAATAGTCAATACCTCTGTGTAATTTATGTAACAGAAAGTGAGAAATTTAAGTTTAGATTTATGTGAATTACAGATAAATGAGATGAGAGCTTTAAGAAAGGGGAAAGATGAACGGTGAAGTGATTAATCAGTTAATCACATGTTAGTCTAAATGAAGGACTCTAGATGTAAAAGGCACCAATATTTGTTCTATTTATGTCACATTATGAAACAGCAGGACTTTAGTGTCAAAAGTTAGATGGATGTAGTTGAGCTGCAGAGCTGGCTCAGCAGTTAGAGCACTGGCTGCTCCTCCAGAGGACCCACATTCAGTTCTCAGTACCTACACTGCAGTTCACAGTGCATGGACTCCAATGCCCTCTTCTGATCTCCAGGTGCTGATATGCTTGTGGTGCACATACATGCATGCAGGTAAAAGACTAATGCATGTAAAGTAAAAATTAATAAATCTTTCAAGAAAAAATAGATCCGGGAGCTGGGCCATGGTGGCCCACACCTTTAATCCCAGCACTCGGGAGGCAGAAGCAGGTGATCTCTGTGAATTTGCGGTTAGCCTGGTTTATAGAAATAGTTCTAGGACAGCTGGGGCTATACAGTGAAACCCTGTCTCTAAAAACAAACAGAAAAATAGATCTGAAAGTCTTAGAGAATTTGTGTCAAAGTGGTATACCAAATCTTTTTGAGATGATATAAATATCCTGTGACTTGGGTGTGAGATGATTTCCAAGCCATGTGTACTTGTCAAAATCCTTAGATTTTTGCACAAGAACGTGCAGATTTTCTAATAATACAAATTATATCAATAAATTTGATCAGTAAGAAAGTACTCTTGAACAGAATAAGTCTTAAATTTAAACAGCTAAAGAAAATTTTAGCAAGTTGGGTGGAGATGAGGCTTTGTAATCCTCACCTCTCTCCAAGCCTTTAATTATCTTTGGTAACCTGTTTACCCAGACCTCACATTACCCCTGCCCTATTGAGTTTGAAGCTACATCTACTAAAAGTGCGCTTTCTTTCAAACTATACTACCTGGCATTCGGCTCTCACGTAGGAAGAGTTATAATGCTACAAAGATTCTTAGAGAATGGTGTGCATTGTTAGCACATTGGACTAGAACTAGAGATTTTGCCAGTCTTTGAGAGATGTTGTTCAGTAACATGAGTCAGTTTGTTTAGTTTGGTTTTGATTAGTATGTTGTGTGTGGTGTAATACAGTGTAATCTAAAGTATCTCTCTTTTCTCTCCCTCACTACCTTACTGCAAGATCATCTTCTAGTTTTATAGAACAGGTAGGACAGGTGAGCCAGAATAGTGAGTAACAAACAGTGTCACCTTCCATGGCTTTCAGTCTGTGATCAAGAGTGAAGTGTGTGACCTAAAGTTACACAGTGAATGACTTGATAGCAAGCTTACTCAGAACTATGTTTTGTTCTAAAAAACAAAGCAGTATGCCAGTTGTGAAGATTGCCTTTTAGATGTCTGTCCTTATCCTCTCCCCCACTTTTCACTTTGGGTGCTAAAGTGGAGAAAAGTGATAGTGCATAAAAACAGATATTGTGTAATTAGAGATGTGAACACAATAGAGAGCACTGAGCAAGGTGAGCAAGATATTTTCAAGTACATTTATTGGATTTTTAAAAAGTTTCTTTCATTAATACCATATTTGAGGACTTGACACTCCATTTGCTTCCTCTTTAATGAAATTTCTGCCCCTTTTTCAGACATTGGCAGAGGCCTGACATTTTATGAGTGAACTTTGTGAGGCTTATTCTCAACTTCTGTAAAATGTCTTACATGCTTAATATTTCTTTTTTTGCTATCCATAGCTGAAATCCATAATATGATCTTCAATATTCACATTATATTACTTGATGACCTGCATATGGTGTGAGGCAAAGGAGAAAAGATGAGGGATGGGGAAGGCAGAGAGAGGGTAAAGTTGTGTAACTTTTGTATTTGGCAATTAAAAGAGAGTAAGCATTTGCAAAATAGTTCATAAGTTTTCTTTATGCTCCCAGGAAAATTTAACAGAAGACTGAGGGCAATGAGCTACATATAAAACAAGCTAAGTAGAAATTGGCACACCACTGTACTTGGTGCCTATGTTTGGTATTTTTGGAGTCCAGACACACCCTTTCATGTACTATTGTATCTGGTTTTCATGTATCATGACAGTGATGAATAGTTACTATATAGACTATATAGCTGACAGCTAAAGTTACGTGGTTGCTGGCCCTCTAAGGAAAGTAAAATACCATTTTTCTGAACCAAGGAAAGTGAAGCCTTGTAGACCATAACTGTTTGGAAGAACTGTTTAATTTTTGGCTATTATTAGATCATTCACCAAATATCTGTTTAGTACCTGTATGTGCCATGCATTAAATAAGGTTATAGAGAATGGAAGCCAAGCATACCCTATAAAAATGTTCAACTTTTTTTTTTTTTTCTTTTTTACCAGTTACACTAACTCACAGAAAGCTGATACTTAGGAAAAGAGCTGGGGCATGCTC
>CABHPQ010145337.1:68631-78712 GCA_902168405.1 Peromyscus aztecus
AACATGGCCAGGGCTATCTTTGAGAGAAGCAACAAAGCATGTACCTTTAATCAGCAAATGTAAAGCTTGTTCTAATACCTTGTGTTCTCTGTGTCCTAGATACAGGTATTTAACAGTTTTTCCATTTATGTATAATACTACTATTTAAGCATGATGTCTTCTGTAGAACATGGCAGCCCAGCCTGCTTCTTATTGTCTTCCTCTTTCTTTTGTCCCTGAAGACACTCTCCCCCCCCCCAAGATGAATAACATCGTTTAGTTTTTGTTGCTTATGTCCATTTAAAAATCTTTCATTTTTCCTAACTATATTAAAAGTATACTTGCAAGGACACCAGTGATTACAGAAAAATTGAGTTCTGCTTACCACCTACCCCTAGAATTGTCATTGGCTCCAGTGACACTGTTTTCTGTTCTGTGAACTCTGCTCTTGATCTCAGTTGAATTTATTATTAATCATTATGATGTAGGAATTAGACACAAATTTGAATCCAGTCAGGTCACTGGTTGTGCTTTTTAATTTAAAACATAGCCCATTTATTCTTCCCCATCATGCTGCTGTTCTGGTTCAGTTCTTTCCCAGGGTTATTGTGGTTGCTCTGAATTGGTTTCTCTGACACTGGCTTCTTCCTCTTCCACTTTATCATGATTCTGTTTTCTATCATTCTTTCTGAAGGAATGTCTACCATAGCAGCATTGCTTGCTGAAGAACTGAAAATCCTCTTTCGACTGTTGAAGTGTAGCCCTCTTGGCTCTGACTGTTGACAGAAGTGCCACCACCCCTGTCCTTGCCCAACTCCGGCCCTTAGCAGTTGTGTCTGGCAGTCAGGGCCTGTGCCTGCTGAGCTTATGTATTTGCTCCCCATGATCTTGAAGACCATTTTCACTACTTTTCGTCAGCTGTTGTTCACACTTAACCTTGACATTACGTGGTTTCTGTCCTGAGATTTTGTTGTTGCTTTGCTGTTTTCTGACTGGCTTCTCTGTGGTGGTGTTCAGTCAGTGACTTTCTGAAGTTGTCCATCCTTTGCTGTTTTTTGTTTTTTGTTTTTCCAGTCTGTCTGATAACTGGAGTCAGAAGACATAAAATCACTTTGAATAACTCTCAGATAACAGCGATCATGTTGCTGTTTGCCCACTGCATGAAAAGACATACAAACATTTAAATGCTGTTAGTACCACGTAATCTTTTAACATGAAATACTTAACCCTTTTTAGTTTTCTTAGGGATTTTAATGAAACCGACAATTAGGAAGAATTGTTTCAAAAAAGAGTCTCATAATTTTATCTCTTGTATAGTTGTAGAAATTTTGTATCAGCAGGTGGCAGTCAAACCAAATTTCATTTGGCTAACTTATGAAAATATTAAATTTTTATTTCTGTAAGAGTTCTATGTAGGACATGAACTGCATTTTATATTGCATTTATAAGCAGAATTCAAAGCTCTTTATTGGTGGGTCTGTGGGAATTGTAATAAATATGTTTAGCTGTAAAAGGTAAATAGTATTTTTTTCTTGTTAAATTAAAACAAGGAAATTGGCACATAAAGCCTGCTATTTCTTGGATTTTGATGTTGGTTGGTTTTGTTTTTTGGGGTTATTTGGGAGGGGGTAGGTGACCATTTTACTTAGAAAACTATTTTGTAGCTTAGCAGTTTTTCTTTTATTAAGTTTTTTTTAAGATGATTATAGAATTTCTTTACTTTGGTGAATTTGGGGATAGGCTGTGGCAGAACACTGTAAAATATAGCCAACTCCTTGGTCGTAAGGCTTTCCTAGCAGTTGTTATAGAGAACGTTCCATAGTGTTGGCCTGGCTCTTCTGAGGGAAAGAGAGTTTATTCTAAACATACTGGAAGTATCACCGTATCTCCTGCTTTGTGTCCACAAGAAGAAGATTCAGGAAAACTGCCTTTGTGTAAACACTGGAGTTGCTCCCAGACAAGTGCAGTCCTGTCTGTGGTGGGCAGGAAAGAGCAGTGTCCTGGAATGTTGCTGAGAAGGAAATCTCTTTTGTGTTCCACAAATGATAGCCTTAAACTTTTTAAGAATGTCATTTTAAAATGACAGCTCTGTGTTTGTTTCCTTCTATTTATTAACTTTGCTTGCACGTAGTTCAGAAATGCATTTAATTGGGAAAAAAAACATTGTGTTTGAAAACACATCTTCCTGTTAGTTTTTTGGAAATCGTTGGTAGAAATGTCAGGGTAAACATGAAAACACTTAGTAAATAAATTCCACTTTTTGTTCTCCTGGCATAAAAACTGTTGATCTACCACTCCCATTGAGAACTTGCATTGAAGAAATAACCTGGGAAAGTGGTTTTTAACAGAGATTGTATTTTTTTTTAAGTTAGATGTGATGGGATTTTATTTTGTTATTAAAATTAGTTGTGTAAGTTTAACCTTGAATATTTAATGAATGGCTTTTTATGTGTTTAATTATAATAGTTAATAATTCACTTAGAATTGTATTGAAGCTTCTTTTTAATGACTGAAAAATGGTTATGGCTAGACTTTTTAGGCAATTAGCAAAAAAAAAAAAAAAAAAAAAAAAAAAACCATAGACTAGAATTATGTCCAGTTTCCTGTGTTTGTGGTTTCTTTTCTTCTTTCTTATGAGCTCTCATCATTAACTACCTCATTACTTAATAATTCTTAACTTAATGATTCTCTACTTCAACCCTTCTTCTAAACCCCAGCAAAATATACCAGGCCTGGGGATGCACCTCATGCCTGTAATACCAGTTCTCTGGGAGCTGAGTCAGGAAGGGTCCTGTCTCAAAAATAGAAAACAAAAGCATAGCAAAATAGAGTGAGCTTTAATAGTGTCCAAATACAGGATTTTAAATGCTTGTTGATAATTTTATAAAATTATTACATACTTACTATGATCAGATAATTTTAGTGATGTATATATCCTACCTTATACCAGTGGTTCTCAACCTTCCTAATGCTGCAACCCTTTAATACAGTTCCTCATGTTGTGGTGACCCTCAACCATAAAATTATTTTTGTTGCTACTTCATAACTGTAATTTTGCTACTGTTTGAGTCATAATTAAATATTTTTGGAGATAGAGGTTTACCAAAGGGATCACAACCACTGCCTTACATCCTTTTATTTGCTTAAAATATGTAGAACATTATTCTTCCTATTTATTATGCCCATTCTCCTCTAAAGAATTCTTAGTGTTGGGGCCGCAGTATTTTTTCTTAAGTCTTTGAAAGAAAAGACTGTGCTGCTACAGGGCTGCTAAAACACAGTGATATGCTGTTGGGCTCTTGTGGCTGAGCTGAATTTTTATCACCTCTCTTTGTGGCCATTGCCCATGAACTTGACTGCAAGATTGCTCTTCCGCTGTAAGTAAATTCTGTCAAACAAGTATATTGAAATACATTTTTGCTTTTGAATGCCATCTTGACCATTGAAGTGTGGCACATTCAATTTAGGATTTTTAAGTGAGGCATCTATAACATATTGTATATCGTTTTGGTCATCCAATATTTATGAGTTAGATTCTAATTATCATACCTGATCCTACAAAGAAGAACATATACACAGATAAGAAACCTGACCAAGGTCATAGGGCCAGGAACTAGAGTTTTGACAGATGCAGAGTTTGTGAGGCAGCCCCATGATTACAGTGTACAATGATTTGTTTACTCCAAAAGAGTTCCTTTATGTCACCACCCTTTTTCTTCCTATTTGTGATAGTTACCGGTTCATTCCATTACCGTTGCTGTTTCTGTAATGTCACAGAGATGGATAGATGTAGTGTACATACAGTCTCTTGAGGACAGCTCCTTTCAAGTCATGAGGTTTGGCTGTCTGTGTTGCTGTGCATATAAGAAGTTCAGTTTTTATAAAAATTGTGTGGTACAGTTAACTGTATACTTGTTGAAGTGCATTTTAAACTTCTCTCAGTTTTGCTATGAAGAATGATGATGAAAATGTTTATGGGCAGAATTTTGTGTAAACAAGTTTTTATCACTAGGGTAATACTAATTAGGAATGCAGAGTCAGAAGAATCAACTGTACTTGACTTCCTAAGAAATTACTATGTTGCCTTTTAAATTACCTAAACTTTGATGTGTTCTTATGAACAATAAAAGAGTTTCTGATATTCTTACACTTGCTAGCACTTGGTATTGTCAGTTTGGGTTTTTTGTGTGGATGGTTGGTTGTTTTCTGTTGTTGTCTATTCTTTGATAATCTGTGCTGTCTTTACTGTTGTAGCTATTTGTATGTATCTTCCAACTTTGATCCTTATTTTCAGTTTATGGTGTCTGTTCCCAGCCACTTGCTCTTGCATATAAACATTTAGAATTAGAGTATTGATGTCTCTGAACCATTCAGCTGGTACTTTGTGGGGATTGTTTTTAATTTAAATCAATTTGAGGAGAAATTTTAATATAATAATCTCTTTGTCATGAACATTACATGTTTATTATATTTTCTTTTATTTAGAGTTTTATAGTTCATGGTGTAGAAATCCTGTACCTGTTTAAGATTATACTATAATAGTAATTTCTCATGGGATTATAACAGTATTCTAGATTTTCATTCCAGTAGTTTTTTTTTTGAATTTATTTTATTTTATTTTACAATATAATTCAACTTTACATATCAGCCATAGATTCCCCCGTTCTCCCTCCTCCCGCCCCCCCCCCCCGCCCCGCCCACCCCCCATTTCCATCTCCTCCAGGGCAAAGACTCCCCCAAGGATTGAGATCAACCTGGTGGACTCAGCCCAGGCAGGTCTAGTCCCCTCCTCCCAGGCTGAGCCAAGGGTCTCTACTAAGCCCCAAGTTTCAAACAGCCAATTTATGTACTGAGCACAGGACCCGGTCCAACTGCCTGTATGCCTCCTAAACAGATCAAGCCAATCAACTGTCTCACCCATTCAGAGGGCCTGATCCAGTTGGGGGCCCCTCAGCCATTGGTTCACAGTTCATGTGTTTCCATTCGTTTGGCCACTTGTCCCTGTATTCCATCCATCCCTGGTCCCAACAACTCTTGCTCACATAAACCCTCCTCCTTTTCGCCAATTGGACTCCCGGAGCTCCACCCAGGGCCTGACCGTGGATATCTGCATCTAGTTCCCTCAGTCACTGGATGGGGTTTCTAGCACGACAATTAGGGTGTTTGGCCATCCTATCACCAGGGTAGGTCAGATCGGGCTATTTCTCGAATATTGCCAGCAGTCTATGTCATGATATTTTTATCTGTTGTCCACTTCTTACATACACTGGTTCAGGGAGTTACTTTTTATATATTTTGGAATTCATGGTATTCATGAATGAAAGGATTATTATGCACCTTTTATTATTTGTGCTGTTTTCTACTGGGTAGCATATCTAGTAACATGCTGAACAGAAGTTGAACGTGGACATCTTTGTTTTGCTCCTGATCTTAAGGGGTTGCTTGAGGAACTCTCAGAGTTTCACAGTTAACTCTGATGGTGGCTTAGGCTTTGTGTGTTAGCTGTTAGGTTGAGTGCTCCTAGTTGGCTGAGTTTTTAATCCTAAGTGAATTTTGAATTTTATCAAATGCTGCTGTACAACTGTCAGGTGATTGTGGAACTTTTCATTTGAAGTCTGCTAATAGACCATATTGATTGATGTTGAAACATTAAATTATTTTGAAACATTGAATTCTCAGGACAAATCTTTCTTAATTGTTTTATGTACATAGATATATAGGTGTACTTATAAGTCAGCTTGCTAATACTGAAGATTTTTGTATCAGTTCTCAGTATTTTTGTGTAGTTGTCTTTTATTACACTTCCCGTAGTTTTCTCTCAGAGCAGTGGTTGCTTGGTAAGGTGAGACAAGATTGTTTTTCTTCTGTGGGTTCATTGCCTTTAGGAGAAAATAGACTATTATGGTTATCTTTCTCTTCTTATGAAATCAGTTTTGTTAAAGTGTGTCTTTCAGGGAATGTTAGCCACTTGATGTAACTTGTCACACACACACACACACACACACACACACACACACACACACGGAGTGTGTCATGGGCTCCTGTCGTTTAAGGGTCCTTAGCCTTGTCTCCTCTTTCCTTTCTCATGTTTGCAGTTTGTGTCTCTCTCCTGCTCTGTCCATTTTATCAGACCATCCTCTCAAGGTTCTTCTGTCATAGATTTCTTCTGTTCATCCTTTCAACACTATGTTGTGCTATCACTGAGTTTTCTCTATTGCTTTGTTAGGTTTAATTTTCTTTTTCTTATTACTTCCTTTGTGAATATTTTGATTTTATTGTCATTTTTGTGGCTGACACTTTGATTATTGACTTTGAACTTTTCTTTTGAAGTGCTGTAGATTTCCCTCTAGGAACACTGTCATTACATTTCACAAACTCTCAGATGTGTTTTATTTTTAGTCAGTTCAAGTGTTTGACCAATTATTTAGAAATATGTTGCTTAATTTTCATATATTTGGAATTCTCCATATATCTTAGTCGTTTTGGGAATTAGTTTGTTACTATCAAAGAACAAGTGTTATATTTCTGGTTTTTTCAATTCTTTTGATTTTGTTTAATGACCTAAGATGTGGCCTCTCATTGACTGTTCCCCGCACCCTTTGAAAGTGTCTCTGGGGCTGGAGAGATGGCTCAGAGCTTAAAAGCACTGACTGATCTCCCAGAGGTCCTGAGTTCAATTCCCAGCAACCACATGGTGGCTCACAGCCATCTGTAATGAGATCTGGTGCCCTCTTCTGGACTGCTGTCATACATGCTGTATACATAATAAATAAATCTTTTAAAAAAAAAAAAAAAAAAAAAAAGAAAGTGTCTCTGTTGGGTACAGTGCTCTGCCAAGGTCATGGGCTCACTTGACCTGAGGACACTCTTCCTGCCTCCAGATTCTTTTTTATTTTCCTTTGCTCTACTACTTTCGGGGAGAAGATTGAGTCCCATGATTGTGGATTTCTCGGATCTCTCCTCTCACTTTCGTCAGTCTGGCTGCACTTGCATTGTGCTTCCCTCTGAAGTGCCTGCGCATGTGTCACGTGTGCATCTCCTCTCTTCCCCGTGCTCTGACTCCCCGTTATTAGCGGTCACCCGTGTGGTCTTCGTTTGTATCGGTTCTCAGTAGTTCAGTGTAGCTGTGTGTTGTTCTACATTCTTCTTTAACACATCCCTGTTGTTTTATCTTAGTAGCCTTTCATAGGTGACATTTAATTGCGTCTTGTATATTCTGCAGTCTAGTAATTGCAGTTTTATTGGTGTTATACTAATATTTAGGATAGCTGTCTGTGTATGTCTGAGATTGTACAGCTTATTTATGCTTGTCCCCTTATTTCAGATTTTTGTTTACTTTCTTTTGAATGACTAAAATAATTTTCATCTCCCTATTTTTCAGTTACTCTTTTTGTCTCATGTCTTTGTGCTTTTATTAATTTTAGCAATTATGTTCATAGTTCAGCCTTCAAGGTCTACTTAGAATTAAGAATCTTTTATTTGAAATAAAGTATAAAAACCTTACAACCAACCAGGTCAAGAAACTAGGAAGAGAACATGCAACGAGAGCTAGATGTGTTCTGTCCACTGTGCTCTTCAGCCTCCCTGCCCTGGCTTTCTGTTAGGGAAAGTAATTCCTGTGGTTTTAGTTTCAGCCTATAGTATAGAAGTATATGGAAATACTTTAGATCCATGTCTTCCTTCTTAAGATTTGTTTTAATTCATTGTGAGATTATTGTTACAGATAAGAAACGCAGAGGCAAAGCTTTTGTTGCTCCAGGTCTTCATTTGAAATGTGTGAGAGCTAGGGTTTGTACTGTGGCTTCAGGATGTGCACATTTGAGGAAATCCTCCTTTTGTCAACTGCCCTTAAATTCCGCTTTTCAGATTCACTCTGCTGTTGGCGTTTGTTGTTGGGAATGTTGATTCTACATGCCTGTGGATTTTAAGTTAGAATTCTGATTTCCTTTTTCTTTCCATGGAGCTCCACAACAGAAAATGATGTGAATGGCCCTTTAACTGATTCTCATAGGATTGTTACTTAGTCTATTTTGTCATAACTTCCTTAGAGGACGATTGGGGTAGAGGTACCCTGTCTTTCCTGCATTGCAGTGTCACCATGCACTTTATAAATAGCCAGTCTTTATTCTTATGACCATTTATTCATGTAGTCCCAAAGAACAAGTAATGCTCATTCTTTATTTAGATGGCCTCTTAGTATAAACCTCCTAACTAAATAGCCAAAGCTGATCATGAACATTATAGCTCTCCACAGTACAGCATGACCTAGCTTCTTTTGCTTGTTTCTTTCTTAGCCTGCACTAGAAATGGGTTTTCAGTCATTTGAAGCTAGATCTGAATTCTAGTTTGGCCTTTCTTATGTGAGAAGAGGGTTACTGTCTATAAAATAAGAATAGCTCCGTGGGTGGAGAGTTAGAGAATTGCATGGGGGCAACTCATGTAAATCATTTAGCCTAGAAACTGTTAAAGAGTGCATCCCATAGTAGTTACTGATTTCCTTGAGGGGGGTGGCAACGGTGAAAATATCGTGGCAAAATACCTGATTTTATGCTTGTTGGAATTTTAAATTGTACTCTTAATTATCTTACGTTTCACTTTCTTTTTCAGTTGTGTTATTGAAAATTTTCTTCTCCGTGTGCATAATACATCAGCTATTTTCACAGCAATCACTGTTAGTAAGTTATAACGATTCCGTTGGGACCTGTCAGCACCTTTTTCTCTCACAGCTTGTTAATGCCAGGCTGTTCAGACTGTCTGAGATCTGGAATTCCATGTGTTTGGTGTTTACGTAATTCTTCATCATATCAGAAGTCCAGTTTCATTTGAGCTTTTTAATTTTTGGCAAGTGCTTCAGTGGATTGTTTCTTCTGATCACCTTAACTTTATGAATAACTTTTTTGTTATTTTTTAACAAGTCTGTGTTGATGTGGGTCTACTTTGAGTAGAATAGGCTGGAAAGTATTTAGCTAGAAACAAGGAAGACTGAAAATTGAAGAATTCCATTCATTGTCCACATTTTTTTCTGGGTTTTAATTCTAAATATTAGTAACTCCATACTGACTAGCAACAAGATTGTTCTCTTCCTCTCCCATTCCTGTCTTTCCCTTTGTCATATGATTTGCTTTATGTCTGCATACTTAACATACAGCCTATAATGTGTACTGATTAAAATACTATTTATAGCTTTTGTCTATTCTAATTGTTAGCCAGCATCTGTATAGCGCTGTAGAAATGTGTGGAACTTTGAGTTCAAAATAAACATGCTTGAGACTTACAAGTTTTCTTCTTTAGAACTGTTTCTCATTTCTGAAATATTATTAACATCTCACTGTAAGTCCTAAATGAAGATTGGCACCAGAATCCCATTCAGTTTTTGCTGTGTTTGCAGTAAGAGCAAGCATTTAAAGAAGGCATGCATGGTCTGTCGGTATGGGAAATGAGGAAGCACTAAAAAATTTGAGTTGTAGGGTAGTTAGGACAGACCTCCAGTATTTGGAAGCATGCATGCTAGAATACAGTGCCTTGACTATTTCAGAGGATGTAAGATCAAAAGGATTGAACCATTTCAAAAGTAGCAGAGAAAATAAAATACTGTTGAGTCTAAAGCCTGGCTCTGTCCAGGAATAGGTATCGGTTTCTCCTTTTTGTTCTTTAATTTGGGAGCATGTTTTAAAAGCTAATTTTTTTTCCCCTTTGAGTAGTTCAGAAAGTCAAATTTCACTAGAGATTGGATACTGTCGTTTTGTAGAGCTGTATTTTCCCCCTAACTTTGTATCCTTTAAGCTTTCATAAATGATGAATAAATCAGTGCACTTGTATGGAAAGCCATGATTTCAGTATACTGAGCATAGATAGGATAGAAATTTTGGAAAGACTGTATCTTTATAATTGTTTAGTTCATTGTTTGTTGGTTTCATTTACTTTTAAATTTTCTTTCAAATGGATAGGTTTGCCTTGGTCAGCAAAGCTTACTTAAATTTACATACTATCCATAGCACAGGGGTGATAACTGCCTTCCTTGTCATTGTTCTGTTGGAACCTGAGACTGGCATACTATGTTCTGCACTGCATGCTGAGGCAAGAGAGGCTAGCTCAGTTGGGA
>CABHPQ010145340.1:0-27568 GCA_902168405.1 Peromyscus aztecus
ATGCAACAGGGTGGTGTAAAATAGAAGACAGATTTATTTAGGCATAAACAATGTAAAAAATATTATTCGATACAAGAAACATAAAATCCAATATCCCAATAAATCTGGCTGGCAAGGTTCACCTTATTGCTAAATGATTGTACAAAAGAACAAACTTTCTTTAATGTTTCCAGGTTGGCAAATGCAATTTTTTCTGGCTACAGCTTCCTAACTTTGTCAGGAACTATAAAGCCCTTCCCTCTTGGGTGCCAATGTATCTAAGGAGGTTTGCAGGACCTCAGGTCAGTCTTATTATAGTGTATTGAGGCTCTGCCCTGCCTTTTGTTCCCCGGGGGTTTAAGAAAACGGACAGTTTTGAAGTGTGGTATTACAGAGCTGCTCATATTTTCTTCAAAACCACTAAATGATCTAGGTGAGCATATCACAAACACGAATGTGCATACAAATTACCTGACAGTGTTAAAAAAAGTAGATGCACAGTAATTTGGGGTGAGGGTTGGTATCTTTGTTTTGAGGAGTCCTCAGGTACAGCCTTCATGTCTAGGGCTCTCACTTGGTTTCAGAGGAAAAGCATGAACGACCCAGATGATTTGGATAGCTAAAACCCTTTTATTGGAACACACATTGAACTCTTTCTATATGGCCTGGGTTGGGACATGGGGATTTTATGATGGGAATGATTCAGCCCCATCCTCCTGGAGCTTACAGGAGAGCAGGGAACCAGAGAGCTTACAGAGCTCCCGAGCAAAGCCAGGATTCACTCTTCCTGAGCTCTAGTCTGTGATCCTGAGAAGCTGTTAGCATCTTTTCTCCACCTTTGCTTCTGTGTCATCTCCTACCTACCCGAGTCATGGATTTCCAGTGTCTCTTTTGAACCACAGGGTAACCTATCCTCCATGGCTGGGGCAGTGCACTCAAAATAATTAACTGTTCCTTGCCGCAAGGTTTGAGCCTTATCCTGTAAGTAATGGGGCATCCTGGGAGGTCACAGCAGGAACATAACACATGAAGAAGAAGAGTTTGACCTGTACTGTTGAAGGTTAAATCAGCAGCATCTAGGACAGATTTGGCAGTAAGATGCAGCAGGCATTTGTTGAAGGAAGGCTTTTGTAGAGGCTGATTCCTTGAAGTGAGGAGAATAGGTTGGGTAAGAACCATTCTTCTTGAGGGTTAGGGAGATGGGTTAGCCATCTGTCTACACCTATTCCCAACCTAGAAGATTGGCTTTTCAGTTGATCTCGTGAAATCCTTTGAACCATTGGAAAGGGTAGTAGCTATGAATTGCTGTGGCCAGGGTTTGAACCCAGAGCTTCTTAGCCCCAGAATTTCATTGTTTTAATCCACTACTTCAAAGTATGCAAGGACAGATGCCTACCAGATGCAAATGCATCAACAGAGAGTGTGTCAAAATGATCCAGAGTGAGGGTTTAGGCATTCAATCAACCTGGTTTCAAATGTTGTTCCTGCTCTTTAAGAATGTGAACAAGTTAAAGAATCTCTGTTAGCTGAGTGGTGCTGCACACACCTTTAATCCCAGCACTTGGGAGGCAGAGGCAGGCAGATATCTGAGTTTGAGGCCAGCCTGGTCTACAAAGTGAGTTCCAGGACAGCCAGGACTATTACACAGAGAAGCCCTGTCTTAAAAAATCAAAAACCAGTTATATACATCTCGATTGGCTTTGAAAATTATAAATTTATAAACTCAAGTTCCAGTTGCTTTTGGGATACTATCTTACAAGGACACCAATGTACAATATGGCTCGTTAAGGAAGGGAATGGCTCAGTTGTCTTTAGCCTGCTGGCTATGGGTGAGATAGGACCTCTGTTGGTCTTTTCTGTATCAAACACACAGATTGCAAGCCCAGTGCCACTTTGAGATCTTTGGCAGCAATTAACTATGCAGCTCACACACGATTGAGCCTGTATGATAATGAGTATTCAGAGACGGGTAATGCCTGGGGGGCACTCACCAACCTAAGACAGAGCACCTGTGTGACCTGGGCAGGCATCTCCATGACGGGTAAGGTGACCTGCTGACGTCCCATGCAACCCAAGTCAGAAGCTCATTTTTTAATAAAAGGGGGACCTGTAGGGTCCTGGCCCTCGTTTTGGGTAACTGTTGCCTTGCTTGCGGACCTTGACCTTGATATCCTCCCTATGCTAATCCTCTGCCAGATTCCACCCTCCTGAATGCTTAAGAGAAGTTCCTTGTCTGTGTATCCTGAATAATGGGCATTAACAGATTAGATGCAAGATTGTAAAACATCAGTAGCGAACTTCTGCCTTCCAGGGTCCTCCCATTGTGCTGTAAGCCTGTATTTAAGACCTCCTCACCCCTTCAATAAATGACATTCGGCATTTAAAATTAATATATATATATGTATATAAAATCAAAAACCAAAACAAAACAAAATTTTGCTATTTATACACTTTTCTTGTAAATGGCTATAACAATACATAACAGTATCTACATCACAGGATAGCTATGAGAGAAAAAGTCATGGGGAAAATTTTATAATAGTGCTTAACTTACATCCAGTGTCCAATACTTAGAAATCTTATTTTTTATTATTATTGTTGTTGTTGTTAATGGATGTGATTAATTACAGAAGGGATCTGAGGCAAGGTATCACTAGGTAGTCAGCAGTCAAAGTCAGCTTCAACCTCAGGACAATTCTCCTGCCTCAGCCTCTCAAGCATGAGACACTGTGCCCATTGTGGATTTGCTTTAATTTTATTTGAAGAGTTATAAGTGAAAAATAAATGATAAAGAGATATTTCCTTTTCATTAGGAGATGGTGAATAAATGAGAGTTTGTTTTTTCAAAATAAACTGAGGGACAATTTATTTGTGATAACTTGTCATCATCTATATGCTGAAAACACTTTGGGGCCCCCTTTGTTTTCTTGGCTACATAAGGAGGTCAATCATAGTGTTGACCTACTTCATAAATTTTGTTAAGAATGTCAAAATCATTTGAAAAATCCAAAGTACTGTAATGAATAACTCTATCTTTTCCTCAGAGATCTGACCAAAGCTACTCTGGGAACCACGGTCTAACTGAGCAGCCTTCTCTATCGGCCATTTGTCAGTTTGTACAGTGGAAATGCCCCTAAATAGTATAGGAAAATACATTTTGGGGGAGTTACCATGGCAACCTACAGAGCACTTCAGAATGCCTTAAATCTGCATGACTCAGTTCTTTGATAGTCAAGATAATCAATCACAGTATTAGAGCAGCATGAGGTCTAATCCACACCAGCTTCCGTTTTGACTGAGAATATAGTACTTCATAATAATTTTCCTCCTAGAATGCCTTTTATCTTATGTAAAGACTCATAACCTGCTCTATGCTGTGGAACAATCCTTTTCTCCACTATGAATATATATTATTTTCATTGGTTAATTAAAAGTTGACAGGCTGGTAGCTGGGCAGGAAGTTAGGCAGGAAAGCCAAACTGAGAATGATGGGAAGAGGGAGGGCAGAGTCAGGAGAGACACCAGTCAGATGCAGAGGAAGTGAGATTGAGATGAGAATGTCGTACTGAGAAAAGGTACCAAGCCACGTGGCAAAACATAGATAAGGATTATGGGTTAATTTAAGTGTACGAGCTAGTCAGTAATAAGCCTGAGCTTCTGGCCAAACATTTATAAGTAATATTAAGCCTCCAAGTCAATTATTTGGGAAGCAACTGCCAGGTATTTGGGAGTTGCTGGCGGGACAGAAACTTCTGCCTACAGCTCTATCTGGCAACTCCTATGCCACCATTCATATCTAACCATATCTCGTACATAGGTGCTTGTCTCTTAAATATCTCTCTTGGTTGGTTTTTTGTTTTGTTTTGTTTTGTTTTGTTTGTTTGTTTTTGTTTTTTGTTTTTCGAGACAGGGTTTCTCTGTGCAGTTTTGGTGCCTGTCCTGGATCTTGCTTAATAGACCAGGCTGGCCTCGAACTCACAGAGATCCACCTGCCTCTGCCTCCTGAGTGCTGGAAATGAAGGTGTGCACCATCGCCCCCTGGCTCTTAAATATCTCTGGTCCTTAAAATGTTTCCTCAAAGATGGCTGCCAGACAAAAACTTTAGAATCCTGCTCCATTTCCCCATTTGAACATGTGTCACTGTTCACGACCAGATGAACATGTGGCTTACTGGTACAGTTTTTGTCACAAACTCCGAGTGATCGTTTGGTAAAAGTTGCAAATTGCTTTGAACTCAAGCTTTCAGTGAACTTGACTGATAGATTCTATTTAGAGAGCTACTCATATGTAGAGAAAACCAAGACAATAAAACATTTAATGTATTAGCAATGGATTTTTCCTAGCTGAAAAGAAGGTACAATTAAGTTGTTCCTGTTAATCACATGACAGAAAGAAAGAACATCAAGACAGTAGGAGTGTTGACTCCCGCTCCATAAATAAAAAGAAGCAATGAATTTAAAACCATGATTTAACTCAGGAAAATCTTTCCATGGTTATGTGAATAACACCAGTGCTGCCCATCTCAGCTCACTTTGGACAACTCTCGGAGTCTTTGTGGGCAGGATAAAGTCTACTTGCATATAGTTTGTATTAACTTCAGACTCCTTCCTTCTGTTCCCCTGGAAAGTCTACTAATGATAGTTCAAGGGTCCATTTCCCCTTCTTATTTTTATTTAAAAACTCTAGTATATTTGATTACTAAGGGAAATTTAAAATGTTCATACAAAGTATTTTTTCTGTTAAATCTTTTGCAAATTTAAAAAAAAAAGCTTTATTTCAAAGCAGTTAAAGAAAGAAAGGAAATTTTGACCATCACTCAGGGTCAGAATTTTTTTTTCTTCCCCAAGACGGGGTTTCTTTGTGTAGCCCTGGAACCTGCTTTGTGGACCAGTCTGGGATTAAAGGCACACATTACCACCATCCTGCTCTTCACTTAGGATGCTTTAGAAGCAGCTCTAACTGACTTATGTAGAAAGTAAACGAATGGTAAAGGGCAATGCTGAAGAAAAGGAGGGAAAGATGGACAGACAGAAGGGAGCAAGGGGATCTGGTAGGCATATTCTTGGTGATACAACTGTCTGGATGAATTTGAAACAATGGACTCAAAAAGAAAAACTCTTCTACAGTTAACCCAGGGGATTCAGGCAAAAGAAAGCGTATCCCATTCAGGAGCAGAGCTTTGGGGATGTGGCTGAAAAGAACCACGGGAAGGCACGAGGCATCGGAAGCCAAGGAATGGCCCCGAAGTGCTGTGTGTTCTTTATTCTGACCTTTCCCTTCCGTCCTGCAAGTCTGCAGAAAAGCTACCAAAGCGGGACATGTTTGACGGGCTTGGGCTTCTTGTGTAGCTCAGCAAAGTATGGTTTGTGGGTTGGTTTGGTCCTGTGAGCAGAGAGTGGTAGCCAAAGAAGACTCCTAAGAGAAGCCCAGAGCAACTGCGGAGAGATAGAGGAGGAGCTGAGACTGCAAGACAGTAGGCGAAGCATGGCTTACAAACACCTTCTGTCTAGTGACAGAGAAGAACACCTTACAACTGAGGTTGCACAGGCCCCAGAAGTGAACCGACTGCTGTTATCACATCAACTGGACATTGTGTTAAGTTGCCTCTGAATTCACATCTCTCTCCCCCTGTATTAGTACATATCTCAGACTTCATCAGAGAAGTTTCTCTGTGCAGTGCACAGGGGCTAATGCAGAAACTCACTAGTCAAGGTGCAGAGAGTGTCTATGGGGCGCTCAGATGCAAACGGGACATCTGTATCACAGTGTGTCCCCAAGGCTCAGGGACCATCCAAGAAGGCAGGGTGGAAAGACTGTAAGACCAGAGACTGGGGAGGACTTGGGTGAACAGCATCTTCCAGACATGACAGGATTGCTGTGCTCATGACCTCATGGCAGCTGTGACTGCTTGCCCCAAACCTACACACTCTCAAGTCATGGTCAGTATTCCAGCATGGAGTGGGAAGGTGTTCGTGAGCCCCCACCCCTAAAGAGCTAACGGCTTTTGGCAGAGGAAGAGTGGGTTTTCTTTACTTAAGAATATAGCTCCAGGCATGTTGACCACAGTCCAGTGAATGGCCCCACACCCAGAAGTATATGTACAGCCTATTGGAGTCAGTAGACTGGTGAATTTTTTTTCCTTTCTTTTTCTTTTTTTTTGCTTTTTCTTTTTTTTTTTTTAATTTTTCGAGACAGAGTTTCTCTGTGTAGCCCTGGCTGTCCTGTAACTCACTCTGTAGATAGACCAGGCTGGCCTCAAACTCACAGAGATCTACGTGCCTCTGCCTCCCAAGTGCTGGGATTAAAGGGATGAGCCACCACTGCCCACCTTGAATTTTTTTTCCTTTTCAAGACACAACAATAGGGGTGGTAGAGAGGTGGGTATGTATCTGTGAGGAGTTACGAGGAGGAGTTGTGAATCTAATTAAACTACATTGCATGAAATTATCAAAGAATTAATTAAAACACTAAAAAAAATCAAGGACATGTTTTGATAACTCTCCCACCCCTCATCACTGGTCCCAGGTTGGAGGAAATCCAAAGCCACTCCAGTAGTTCAGGACATGGGCCAGACTCTCCAGGTGCCCAGAATCTGCAAACAGCATTTGTATTGGTATCCATATGAACATATGGCATGCACTAATTTTTCCTCATGCAGCACATGGGGTACGACACAAATTAGTTATCTATCCTGTGGATTATCTGCTTATAAATGTGTAGAGGAAAACGCTAAAACAGGTTGTTGAGGCTTGAGTGCTCCATGCCTGGCAACTAAGCAGAATTTTTACATTTTGAAAGGCTTCATATGCTCAGACAACCCTTGAAGCCTTAGAAATCTTGACCATTTCCCTTGTTTATCACTATTTATCACTATTAGACTATCCTGTTAAGAATAAATTATAGCACAATGATTTAAACCTCATTCATTTGGATACTTGTGAATTCTCATGATTTCTCAAACTCCATGTGTAGTATCATAAAAATTAAAGAAAATTCCCAGTCTAGGTGCATTTATTGGACAGACCATTGTATGAAATTTGGGCTCCAACATTCAGCTTCTGTTTCATCAGAGCTGTATTAACCCTGGAATTGAGAAAACAATCTTTGAACATCTATATTTCTATACAGAGTGAAGACAAAGATGTTCTCATTGGCTGTCAAGAGAATGACAAGGTCTTTGAAACTCTTCCATACAATTTTTAGCAGCCCAATGCTCTAGCTCTTTTCTAGCCATGAATCACCCAAAGATGTTTACTTTGAATAACTTTTTTCCAAAGCTAAGAACCACTGAGTGAGGCCTGATTATAGCAAATTGTTCTGTTTTTTTAAAGCTTTGAAAATATGACAAACATGTCTTCATATGAAACCTACATACATAGATATAGATATAAGTATAGGTATAGATCTAAGTATAGATATAGGTAGAGCTATAGTTTCATTGCTTCAAAACATTAAAACTTATAATTATAAACTATGATCTACTGCAATATTGGAGCCATGGCTCACTCAGAAGTGATAAATTATTTCTGATAATTATTACATAAGAAGTGTACCCATTTATCCCCTGGCAGGTTTCTAAAGGCCCAAGTTAAGGAGCAGTCAGGTTTGGGAAAGGAAGTGCTTCACGCCTTCTTATTCCAAATCTATTCAATTTAGAATTTCCTAAAATTGCTTTCTTAATCTAGTCAGGAAATAAAAATGTTGGATCAGGGCTGGACCAAATTATGTAATTGATACTTTGGCACTCCTCCATCCTGTATTTGCTCCATGTTATCTCAATATTCATTTAAAGATGAGATTGAGAAGGCTGCAAAGGAGAAGCTGAGGATGGCCTTAGCCCTTTCTGGATTTCCCTGAGCTGCTCTGCCCAGAGCAAACTTGCATAGTCTGCTGAGCAAAGAAAACACATTTCACTGAAGGGGCAGCTTCTCTCAGTCTAGGTAGGCATCCTTTGATACAGCTCTGATGTTTGAAAAGTGGAACCCAACAGAATACAAAGAGGAAACAATGCTATTCTTTACCTTAGTGTTCTTTACATGCTCTCCATGGGCTAGTTCTCTCTCTCTCTCTCTCTCTCTCTCTCTCTCTCTCTCTCTCTCTCTCTGCCAAGGGATGAAGTCCTGACTTTTTTATTCACTAGTCTGTCACGTTTTAAAAGTTCAATTAGCATTAAAATGTTCATTTCAGTGTGACAGACAAAACTGCACACAGCTGTTGCCTGCATACTTACGTCGTCTTCCATTTTTGCTCCTTCTCATTGAAGGTCTGGAAGAGGGACAAGGGTCTGTGATTGGTTCTACTCTCTGATATGGACTTCTTTCAGAGCATGCCACTCCTCTTACTCAGGTGTCCCCTTTCACCCTGGCAGTGGTTGGACAGAAAATGGACATCAGGGGCAGCCTGTCTGGTTTTGATGAAACTGTTGTGAGAAAGCGTCAGCCCTCAGTGCATGGTGCATGTTCAAGCTGACATCTCCCCCATTGGGTGTCTTGAAGGCTCTCCTGGGGTCTCAGCTAGAAAGCTCTGACCATTTTATGGTCACTTTGCTATGTCTCTTCTTCCACCCGTGCCTTGGTCCCCTGTGCCAGTCTCTGGTCATTTCCAGGCAGTGACCCCACTGATATGAATCTCGTTGTCTGTTCAGGCAAAGTTCAAATGACAACTTCCCAAGGCAGCCACTTGTCACACCAAAGTACCCTGACTGGCTTATCTCTGGCCCAAAGCAGTGTATCCAAACTGTTCATTCTAGTCAAAGACATATCTTCCTGAAAGAAATTCTGATGAAAACCCATGTTGGACCAGCTATGAAAGCACTTTGCCTCAAAGCCTGATGACCCAAGTTCAATCCCCAGAGCCCACCAAGGAGAGAACCACCTCCCCAAAGTTGTCCACTGACCTCCGCACTGTGCTTGCACTGATACACACATATGTCATATCCACACACACAAATCATATATGTATGAATACAATGACAAAAAAGCATATTTATGAATTTTGTCACTAGATCCTACTAAAGTTAGTGATGCTTTCTCATCTTTTTAGAGACAGAGACATCAGTGCCAACCAGGGATGGAGTTCAGTCCTTGGGAGTGGATTAACAAGAGCAGTGGACTGAAGGAGCCATGTTTGTTTGTCCCGGGGTCATCAAGCAGGCAGATTTAATTTAGAGGGTTTTTAATGCTCAATGTTGCGTTCTCAGTTGCCCGTGAAGGCAAGAGTTAACATTCCAAGCACGTTAATCTTAATCACAAAGTGGTTGAGTCTATAACCTCTTGCTTACCTTGATTAAACAACTACAAAGCCAGGAAATTGCACTGAACTTTCACAGACCCCCGAAGCCCTGCGAGACTCTGTACAACTTATTTGTCTCTATCTGAATGTGGACACGGGAAAGCATGTGACGCGGGCCCCACCCTGGGAAACGTGGGAAATAGCTGTTTTGATACCAGCTCTCCTGAGGACTCTTTGTTGCTTTCTCATCCCTCAGAGCTGCCCGGTGTCCACTTGTTTTCAACAAGCCTTACCCTCCCAGGGCTGTGCCCGACTCTGAATGGCACTCTCCTCTTGCCCACTGAACTCACACTTTGTAACTATCTAGTTCCTGGCAATACCTGCTCTGGGGTTATAAGTAGGGCTCTGGCTACTTTGCTTTGTTTCCTCCTGCATATTCCACCAGGGCATTCCCAGGGCTAAAGACATGGCTAGGGGGCGGGGGTTAAGAGTACATCTATTGGAGCCATACTCAGCTTCCGGGGCTCAGCTTCCGGTGCTCAGCTTCCGGTGCTCAGCTTCCGGTGCTCAGCTTCCGGCACTCCTGTCCCGTTGCTCACAACTGCTTGTAATCCAACCCCAGGGTATTCAACTCCCTCTTCTGGTCTCTATGGGGTACTCAAAAACACACATGCATATCCCCATGCACAACACACACACACACACACACACACACACACACACAGTTAAAAATAAAATTAATCTTAAAAAAAAAAAGAAATTCCAACTTCTCCAAATAGATTCACTTGAAAAGGAAGAGTGGGACAAGAGATAACAGATTAGTGAATTTATCGTAAGATTATAATTGCACATTATAATAATGAATTATTCATTTCTATCATTTTTTTTAAAAAAAATAGACCTTAATGGTAAAATTCTGAGATATTGAGACAGAATAAAACAAATGAAACAAAAATACATATTTGTGCCAAACTTTCTCCTCTCTGTAAAAGACTGGTTGACTGAATGCCCTCAGATGGCCTTCTGTAACCTTTTCATTCATTCCACAAGTACATACCTGTTGATAGCATTCCTCACACAGATGGATGCTAGGCCCTGAGCATCTATGAATTAGCAGGCCACTATCCTAGTCACTGAGCACATGTGGATAGGTATTCTAGCTGTGTAAGAATGGATAGTTAGCTTTTCCATGTGTCCCTCTTTTGATAATGATGGATGTCTATCCAAGCACATAATTTTCCACTTTGAAAATATTGCTCAGCCTACCTTATAGGTGGGTGGTCATATGACTATGTCATTTCTAGAGATCATGAGCAGAGTGACATCCCTTAAATAAAGTGGTCTCAGCCTAGACTCTTTCTTTCCGTTTTCCACTGGGTGGAATCCAGATTGTGGACATAAACTTCCTGGCTCATGTGTGGTACCAGGGTCTACAGGCTGGGGAGCCGTGTAAGGCCTGAGCTCTGTGAGGGACGTAAATGTTCATTTTTACTTGATAGCTTGGATTTTGGTGACATGTAGCTCAGATACTTTTCCTTCAAGTGATTAGCTGCATTTTGTTAATTTGGAGATGCTGGTACCAAATGCCCAAGTCAGAATTAAAACAGTTTGTTGGTAATTGTTCTTGCCAGTGGAAATGGTGTTCTGTGAAAAATGCAGGCCAGGCCAGTTCAAAATTCGGTCGTGGAGACAGAGCCATACTGTAGCATGCAGAAGTGACATTTTGCTATAGATTATTGAGATGTTGTGTCCTCAAGGACTAAAATTGAAGAGAATATGTTTGCTCTGTCATTAAGGATGCCATTAAATGAAAGCCGTCTTGTTTTCATGTATGCGGTGGAGAACACACGGACTTAACTTGCTGCTGGTGCTCTGGTTCTTATCCCGCAGCCAGCAGGGTTACACCCCCACCCTGCCCAACCCCTGATCTTGTGCACCAGTCAGAAGATAATGGCTGTGAAAACGACAAACAGTGTCCTCATGTTGTTTAAATATAATCTTGGCTTCTCAGAACAGCTGTAGTAGGTCCCTCTGGAACTCCCAGGAATGTGCGGACTGTACTTGGAGAACCTCTGCCTAAGAAATCTATAAACAAACGCAGCAACCAGAGAGTGCAAAATGTCTAAAAGTCGCTGTTTTTCTTAAGAACTGTGGTAAACACATTGCTGACAGCACAGTTCTGAAAGTCCTGTTCTTTGTTCATCCAGATGTCTCTTGCTGAAGCACAGGACTCATGTACCTTTCTTGCCAGCCTCTTAAACCTCTCTTCCTAGTCCCTGCTCAAGATGTCTTGATCCTTCTGATTTTATTGTTTACCTATTTATTCTCCTAAAATCTCAAGACACAATTGATTCAGATAGGAAAAGAAAAAAGAAAATTATGAGAACACTACAATCCTTGGTTTATTGGAAAGGCAAGATTAAAAAAAAAAGTTGAATGCTTATTCATAGATTATTTTGGTCACCAGATTTTAAAATACCTTTGGGAATCTGATTGTTATATACCATGGCAAGTATTGCCTGTCAATATCCAATACGGTTTCTACCCATCCAAACCTCCCCTTATATGCTAGTGTCTGGAGGCCCACAGAATACATTGTTTTAAATTACCATGTGGCCTCATTTAGATTCTGCTAGAACAAGGAATCTTGCATGATATTTGGAAGGCAAAAAAAAAAAAAAAATAGGAAAAACCATTTTTTTTTCCCAAGTTGTAACGAGTAGTTGCCTGGCTTTATTGGAAACATGAAGTTTTATATTCTTTGTGGGTGAGCTCTTGTGAATTGCTTATTTTGCTTCTTTAAGTTCTTACTAGTAACTTACTGTAGTTCCTGGACTTCCAGATTTACTCAGAGCTGGTAATATTTCTTCCTTGATTCTGGGCTACCCAGGTCCTCCCCGTAGTCTTCTGAGCTTAATTCTCTTTGTATTTAATCAGCCTTTCCTGACTCACCCTAGAAAGGCAAGCCCTTTCCTGGTAGAACTCTGACTCTGTCATAGTCTGGTTTCAGAAGTAGTTCGAATCGATAGCAACCCCAAGATACACATCTGGGGTTCAGTTAACTGACTGAGACTGAGCAGCAGTTAAGACCAGTGAAAAATGGGATACCAGTATATTAGAGCCCCGTAACTAATTACCTGTAGCTTTCTGGAGTGAAGGGTTGATTATAGGTAGCCTTTACGAGACTTTTAAGAATTACAATAAGATTTAGAGATGAAATGAGCAGGACTTCAAAGACTACAGAGTGGGCCACCTGCCTCCAAGCAAAAGGTTACGATTTCAAAATCTCGGCTCAAGTTTCAGTGATGGGTAGACTTCCAGGACTGCCCTAAAAATGTCTCTTGTAGCCATATGGCTAATGTATAATTTTTTCCATCCTGTAGGTTGGATAATTATAACCCAAATGGAATTCACAGACTTGCCAGGTCTCTTATGTAAAAGATAGGGCATTGATTGGGAAAGAGCAAAATTTGGAATGAGGACATTTGGGTGGATTCCAATCATTCTGAGAATCACAAACTTCTAAGTCCCACTAAGCTTTCTCCTTCCCCTTTTTAAAATTAGCCTCATCTTGCTTAAGACCCTGACACAGTTATAGTCATATGTCCTTACCATTTCTCATTGCTCTTAGTCCCATAGCTGAAGTTAGAGATCAGTAGACCCTGGGGTACAAGATTTCATCTAGGAGGCTATAGTGTATACACAAACTAAAGAACTGCAAGATTTGTATTATTGTTAGAGCCCTGGGAAGCATTTGTGGGAGCAACATGATCGTTTTAGGTTCAACAAGAAGATGCAGAATATAGATATGGCCAACTATGTCAATGTGGATGCAGCTGCCATAGATTAGATTCAACATTCCATTCGAATGTCTGAGACAATTCTCTAGAGAGTTTGCTTGACTGGCTAACTAAAAACCAGGACCCAATAGTAGCCTTTATTAAATAAAATTGATTTACAAACAAAACTAAAATAATTCAGAAGGCAAAGATGTTAATGTGTTTCACTCAGAAGTGAATTGGTTATCCACTCCACTCCTTACAAGAAGTGTTGAGAAATATATTAGTGTCCATGAAGACATCAGTGATGTCCTTCTGTGGATCAGGGATAATTGTGCAATATCATACTATTTGGATGTGCTAGTAGGAGCCTCAGAGGCCAGGTGACAGCACTCGGCCACCAGAGATAAGGTGGCTAAGGTTATTGTACTGGATAAGGGGCCAAAGCTGTGATCTCTGTTTTATCTTTTTCAGGGACATTTCTTCAATCACAGTTCTCTTCTACCAAAATTATAGTAATAATTGATTCACAATTCTTTTGAAAGTCTAATGCACAGATGTCTCACTTAAGTAGCCTTAGTGGAGTTTGGATCTCATTGGTTCTCTATAGTGGGTCAGACCATGGGGTCTTCTAAAAGCAAAGAGACCATAGCCTCTTAAGGAAGGATCCGTGAGAACGCAACTAGAATGTACCTCAAAATCTTCTCCTAGATTTCCCTCAAAGGAAACATATTCATTTATCAAAATTGTTCTGTCATGGCAAAAGGAAAATACCAGATCATTCTTAGGTCTCTGGACATTGGTTCTAAAATGTTTAATCCTTAGAGAACCCCACACTTTAGGATCTACTAGCTTTATTTGGACACAAGTTGTCAGTAATAGGTTGTGCATGGGCGAGGCTATCTTCCAGAGCACCAAGTACCTTATGATTGTCTTCCCAACTTCCAAAAACTTATTTGGTAACTGGCAGAACCCTACTTATAGCCCTTGAGAAGAGGGATATTGTGATGGGAGGGACCAAGAGGAGGCCCTTAAAACTGTTCCTTTTCTACAAACGTCATAACTATTTCTACAAACGTCGTAACTATTTTACAATCTTGAGGGAGGCATTAGAGATTATTATAATCACCTAAAACTGAGACATACCAAGGATGGAAGTTCCTATCACATCTGCAGAAATGTCACCCACTTGTCATGTGCAGAAGAAAGATGGGTTTTGGAAGAGAACAATAGATTTTTGTAAACTTAATCAGGTTGGAACATCAGTTATAGATACGTCTCTGCCTTCACTGTCATATAAGTACCACATGCTAATTGATTGTGTCACTGAAGCTCCCAGATACATCTCAGTGACTGTAAATCAATGTCCTCTGGACTGTCAACTTTAGCACTCTCGATCTGGCAAATGCTTTCTTGTCTGTACAATTTATAAAGACCACTTACTACTGTTGTAAAGGTTGAATTAAGCCTCCAGGGTGGGGAATGGAGTAGAGAACTATGTGCCAATCTTTGTTTGTTAAGAACAAAATGATGCTTCCTTCCATGGTAATTCTTTGAAGGAACACCTGCAATACTATTGGACTCCTGGCGAGGCTGAGTGATGGGATGTGGGCTATCCAGCAACCACGTGGACTGAGCTGCCGTCTGGAGCTAGAGGTAATCTCCTGCCATACATGTGGCCACAGGCACAGTACTGTGCAGTCACATTAGAGGAGTAGAGACAAGGCCATGTCCAAACAGGCCTCAGAAACACATACAAACTCCACGAAACAATGGGATTCCATGGCACCATACCTGCTGTCTTAGTGACCCTCCCTGACCCTCACCTACAGCCCTGAAATCAACTAAGAAAGGAAAACTTTACACATGGTTTAATGACTCTGCTAATGCTTTCCTCCAATACTGAGTGTTGCTGCATGCCAGCCTTATCTGTGGTCGAGCTAGAGAGTAAATGAAAGTGGTCAGTGATTTCCATGGGATGGAGCCATCTAAGGGGTAGGGAGCATGGAGTGGTGTGTGTCCTGAAGCCTCAGCTTGGATGGAAGGACCTCTTGTATCTAGGAGTTGTGGGGGACCAGCCCCTACCTTTACCTGAGTACTCTTGAGGAGTGAGTGATAAGAGATTTATACAGAAGGACAGAGGGGAGAGAAACAGAAACACAGGACAGCCTTGGGAGGGCCTGGATCCTTATCCACCGGCCCAGAACTTTACTCAAAAGGGCTTTTTATAACAAAAGACCTCCTCCTTGCTAGATACAGCCAAGTATAGACCCTTCCAAACACCTGGTACCCAGGCCCGTGGTCCAATCATCCTCTTATGCAGCCCTACTGGGTAAAGCCCTCATCTGATCTCCCAGTAGCTATCACCCCCGTCCTGTTTTAAACTATTTAATTTCTACCTCTCCTCCATTTCTTCCTCTTTATTTTTCCTTCCCGTCTTGCCTTTTATACTTATTACCTCCTAAACAAGGATCCTGAAATTCAGATGCTTAAAGAGGAGAAGCAACTGGTCTAATAGTCTAATGGCAAACAGTAAACACAGTGAATCATTTTCATTTCATTAAGCATGTGCTAAAATATGCTCTCACCTATTCTTCCTACAACTGGTGGTCCTTTGGACATTCCCTTTCCTTCTGTTGATAAAGCCATCACACACACACACACACACACACACAAAATTCTCTGTTGCTTTCCAAACATGTTGGTAAATAATCACCAAGACTCTCCTTCGATGTCAGGAATAAAGAAAGACGGGTCAGCGGCGTGGCAAACTTCCAACAGGCCGGCCAGCACTCAGTGCCTTGAGAGTGTGCCAGGAATGAGGGGCTGACGGAGCCAGGTGTGGATTTTCTGCAGAAACTGAGAATTTGTATTCTTATGTGAACGCTTAGGGTTCCGAATTTGGCCTCAAATTTGCTACCGCATTGTGCCAATCAGAATGGCAGGAACCTCCAGGCCAGGCAACAGCCTGCACTTCTGCTGTGATGCCAGGCAAGGACCTTAGAGTGTCTGTGAGTGCTGTACACTCACCGTCTCCCAGGACCTTGTCATTAACTACGTGTTACTTTTGGCTAAGTGTTTACAAATCTAAAACTGTGTGCTGCCTAATTCTACAGCTAGCAATCCTGGAACAGAGCCGGCTTCTTAGTTCTCTCTTTGCTCTAGAGCCTAGCCTATCATTTGCACATAGCAGAGACTCAAACATGTTTTGAGTTGTTGAAGGGAAACACATCAAGTGCCCATTAACAGCTTAGTTGGATTTTGCCTGTGAGATCAGAAGCAAGAAACCCCCCAAGGCGAAGGTGAGGGAATAAGGCCACCGCTTTCGATGAAGAGAGCCAGGTCAAGAGAGGTATTAAATGCTGCCCTCAGGAGGCACAAAGATGCATCTCACTGCTTCCTGGTCATGGTGGCCCACTGAGAACCTGAGCCTGCAGAAGTCACGGTGGCACAGTCAACCCTGTTTATTTGTTGTCTGTTACGTAGAGTCGCTGTGAGGCACAAGGCTCCACCTCTGCAAATACAGGCAGTGAGTGCCCTAACTGTTGCCGCTCTGTGCAATTTGCCAGAAAGCTGCTGATTTCTGATGGTCACTTGACAAATAACTTTAAATGGCTACTCTAAGCCCAACCATAACATACAAAGAATGTTTTGCAGAAAGGGCTAAAAAAAAAAAAAATGTTGTCTTCCTGTAACACGAATCTTAAATGGTCTTATTAATAAAAGACTCAGTGCCAGCTATTGGGGTAAATTCTGAAGATCAGAGAGACAGAACAAGCCACACAGCTAACCTTACCTCACCAACTTCTCAGCCGATCCTGTTTCCTCAAACTGGAAGCCTCTGAGTCGGCATCTGAATGGATCTCAGCTGAATTGCTGCTAAAAGCCTAAAAGCTTAAAAGCATCTAGTTCCTGGTCCTCATGCCTTATATACTTTTCTGCTTCCTGCCATCACTTCCTGGGATTAAAGGTGTATGTCACCAAGCCTGGCTGTTTCCAGTGTGGCCTTGAACTCACAGAGATCTGGATGGATCTCTGCCTCCCAAGTGATAGGATTAAAGGTGTGTGTGCCACCATTTTCTGGCCTCTATGTCTGTCTAGTGGCTGTTCTGTTCTCTGACCCCAGGTAAGTTTATTAGGGTGCACATTGAGGGACACAGTATCACCACATCTTCCCCTTAAGTTCATAAGGTCAAAGAATTCCTACAGTTGCTTATGTTTTCAAAATTAATAACAAAAAAGTAGTTAGCTTTCAAGATCAAAATCAGTAAGTGGTGCACATGTAGTCATGAGAATAGCTATATGTCCATTCATACACACTACTGCTTTGTAATAAAATGAAGATATGAACTATGTTGCATAAAATAAAAACTAAAGCCTAATAATTTGTTGACTAAATACTGAGTCATACTCAAATTATTTTTAAGGAGATAAATTGTTAGCATTTCTTGTTATCATGCCATACATTATGTGATGCATCAGCTTAGTCTTTCTTTTTCTCTCTGTATATTTAATGAAAATATTTTTTAAAACTTGCCATATGTTGGATGATACATTTTAAGTCCATAATAATGATAACACTTTATTATGCATTTACAAAACTCATATAAATTAGAACAGCATTTAGAATATGAAAAGTTCAGTGACTAAAACCAGTTCCAGAATGTCATTTTGTAGGACTTTGGGTCTTATTTCTTTGTGGTAACCAGCACCCTACACTCCCCAACATACATTCTTTATTTCATAGTGAGTAAACTAGAAAAAAATATTTAGCTCTGCATGGAATCAGGTAATTGTGCCTAGCACTGAACTTGTATAAAAGCATTTCATATCCCACAATAGTAATCTTGTAAATTGTTCCATGTATGCTACCAAAAAAAAAAAAAAAAAAAAACACTACAAAACCTTATCTAATAGGCAAACATTTGCAGAGTAACTACTATGTGTTCACTATTACAGGCACTGAGACTATGTAAGTGAATATTCAAAAAAGAAAAACTGTTTGTACTCAAAGCTTAAATTCTAACCCATTAAGATGTTAACATCTCCATTCTGCTGAGTTTGATGTGTTAGGTGATCTGAAATAATAGATAACACAATCTACTTATAATTTCATGTATTTGTGCTTGTGGATATGATGCTTACCTTTTCAGAAATAGTCTCTGTTATTTTTCATGCTTCCTGAGCAGTCACAGGTTGGCAGATAGTCCTGTCTCCGTGGTACAGATGAGGCAAGCGGAGGGTGTGTTCCCACAGCCACTGTCCTGGGGACAGCTTCATCGCTTTCCAACTCTGGCAAATGTGAATCATTTGGAAGAATGGGAGAGGGTAGTAGAGGGAGAGGAAGAGGAGGAGAGAGGAAAGGAAGAGAGAGAAGAAAAAGAGGAGGGAGGAGACAAGGAGGGAGGAGGGGAAGAGGGAGGAAGCCTTAAATACAGAAACGCATTAAGAATCCCAGGAATACCTGAAGTTGATGACTACAGCAGTCACCGGCCGTACTTGGTCCTCACTTTCTGGTAGGTAATAAGATTACACTTTTCCAGTCTTTGGACTCAGATAAGGCTTCCTGGATTCCTTTGACCAGTGAAAGATAAACAGGGGAAGACTTACTGCTATGGCTGCAGATCTTCAGCTGAGATGGAGCCTCTAATGGCCAGAGCCCCGGCATGGCCAAGGCCAAGAGACCCTAATAGCCCATTCTGAACATACAGCATGAGAACGAAACAAACTTGCACTCTATCAAGCCTTTGTACTTGGTGCTGTTTTTGCTTATTGCATCGGTCACTCTGTGTGGTGACGTTGTGTTCCCCAATATGTCGTGCACCCTAATAAACTTATCTGGGGTCAGAGAACAGAACAGCCACTAGACAGACATAGAGGCCAGAAAATGGTGGCACTCACACCTTTAATCCTATCACTTGGGAGGCAGAGGTCCATTCGGATCTCTGAGTTTAAAGCCACACTGGAAACAGCCAGGCATGGTGATTCACGCCTTTAATCCCAGGAAGTGAACTTTTAATCCCAGGAAGTGTTGGCAGAAAGCAGAAAGGTATATAAGGCGTGGGGGCCAGGAACTAGAGCTGGTTAAGCTTTTAGGCTTTTGAGCAGCACAGTTCAGCTGAGAGGCATCCAGTTTGAGGAAACAGGATCAGCTGAGGAATTAGCAAGGTGAGATGGCTGTGGCCTGTTCTGCTTCTCTGATCTTCCAGCATTCACCCCACTACCTGGCTTCAGGTTTGATTTTATTAATAAGACCTTCTAAGATTCCTGCTACAACTCTGGGTCTGTTGATACAGCGCTACCTCCTCTATCCTGACTGACAGATGTCATGAACTCCTACTGATCGCCGTTTGTCCGGCAGTATAATTTATTTTCCTGAGATTGTGGAAGCTCAAGAACAGGCAGAGCATGCAGGCACGAGCTTGCTCTGGGATTGAGATTTTTGTCTGGTGATCGCAACAAAAAGAATTTTAGGGTTTTAGCCAGAGAATAATTGAAACTACAGGCTGCTGAACCTCTGCTTGACTGGGAGGGGGATAAAGGCAGGAGAACACCTGCCTAAAAAGTAGGTGAATCCGAGGATGGACTGTTTTGATAAGGTGGTTGATCATTTACAAAGTAAATGATCATTGATAAAGTAACTGAACATTCAAAAAATGAATTGTAATTGCAGCATAGGGTTGTGTGGTTACAGATTTGGGAAGATTCTGGGTCTCCAGATAAAACTTCAGGTCATAAAAAACACACAATGTGTTAGTCAGAGAGCCGTGTGACCATGGAACCGAGAGGCTGGCAGGCCGGCCACACTGCATACAAGAGTCTCCAGAATAGTGGCAGTGATAGCCAGGCTAGAGCAGGATGTTCTGAGCTAATTGCCAAAGTGGTCAGTTGCTGAGTGGCACTGTAGATGAGGACTGCGTCTAACTGCCAGGAACTTCTGGAGATGGAAGATTTTCTTTACAAAAGACCACAGGCAGAAGGCAGAGGGCTGTGGACTTTACCCTCAAATCCTGAACTTCACAGAAAGTTGTAGAGGAGAGCAGCCATCCAAGAAGGCTGAGGAACAAATGGATTTGTAAGGGCCTTCTGCAGAGGCAGAAAGAGAACTGTCCGAAGAAGTTGAGGATGGAGAGGTACCAACTGGGGCTTTGGAGGAACACTGGGAAATGCTCAGGGTCAGTGTTTGGTGGGTGTGAAAAAGAGCAAAGGGTTGGATCAGAGATAAGGGCAGAACATTATTAGGACAAGCGCTAGAGGGTGAAGCATGATGAGGAAGAGGTCCTTGTCTGATGACCCAGGAAGTGCACATTGTAGGCGGGGAGGAATTTGGAGGTGGCCGCAGATTGGGACAACATGTCCTCATTGCCTCTTGGGCCCAATTATAAGAGGGTCCAGAGGACTATTCTTATGTTCAAGAAATACCCACTTTTCTTTTGCAAGCATGAATCTCATATAGTCTTGAAGTCTGAACCTGTCAAAGGATGCTCCTGGGGAAACTTGTCTTCGTTTCATAGAAAATCCTCAGAAAGGGGCTGAGATTGTTTTGCTCTGGTTGCTGGAAGCCAGAGTCTCCTGGGGAATCAGGTAGAAGATGATTCATCTAAAACCTTCATTAACAGATGAGAACAGAGGCCCCAAGAACAGTTCGGGCTGTGTCTACAGTTTGTCATGGAGCTAATTTCAGAGCTCTTGCATTCTTTCTGCCTTAAACATTCCATTTCTTAGAAAAGTAACCGCCAGCTGATGATACATGATAACAGCTAACATTCACAGCTAATGCTATTGAGGACTTGTCAAGCAGTTGTACAGGATTTCTAATTCTCTTAACAACTGTCTTTCTGAACCACAGACACCCAGGATCAGAAGAAAAACAGAATCACAAAGCACCAGACTGGCAGCTTCTGGGTTTGAACCTCTATTCTCCAGGCCTCACTGCCACCCAACATAATACTCTTAGTTACTTTTCTATTGTGATAAAACACCATGATGGAGGCAACTTATAAAAGAAAGCTTTAAATTGGGCTTACGGTTCCAGAGGGTTAGAGTCCGTGATGGCCGAAGGGAGATGTGGTGGCAGGGGCAGCTGAGAGCTCACATCTCAAACAGCCAGCAAGAGGTGGAGTCTTTTGAAATCTCAAGGTCGCCCTCCCACCATGACACACCATTGTCAACAAGGCCACACCTCCCAATCCTTCCCAAACAGTTCCACCAATGGGGGTGAGGGGAAGCAAGTGTTCAAATGTATGAGCGGACGGGAGCCATTGTCATTCAAACCAACATATCTCCACCACACACAGTGTGGTTGGCTCATTTCCTTTTCTTTACCTTAGTGGAGTTGGCTGGGAAAGCTAGTAGATCTTTACATCCCTGTTAAGGAATTCCTCTGTCCATAACTGCCCTGCTCAGACACCCAACAGACTAAACATGCAGACACTTGTTGGGAGCCTGGGTTTTCCTGCCCACCCCTTAGCCTTTAGCTGCTGGAGTTGCCCACATGTGGAGAATGATGTAAGGAAAAAAAAGAAAAAGATAACAATCTAAGTGTGCAGCACTGGACTTTTAGATTTTATTTTTATTCCTGAATTTACCAATAGCATTTGAGAATGGTGCCTGCCCCCTCTTCTATCATAAGAGAGAAGAGAGCATCTTTAAACTGCGTACAATGTGGAATATTAAGGAGCCAGCCCCATTTGTCCTGGTTTGGGGACAGCGGTACTTAAGTCAGCTTGACCTAGAACTTGGAAGCAGCAGAGCAGTAAGTGCACACCAAGGTTCTTGCAGTTTCCAAGTTCTCTCTTCCCAGAGATAGGAAGCCTCTGATTAGCACTAGGGATAAGCTTTCACCTGCAGGCTGAACCTGCTTCTGGTCACAGGGTGGCATTTACTCACCAACATTTAATGAACTCATCCGGTGTCCCCTGAACGTGGGAGATGCTCTTCAGGTATCCACATGCCCCACTGGACAGACCACACAGGTGGAAGGGAACTGGCAGTGCCATGTGGGAAATTCTGTAAGGGTCACCCATGCAGGAGGGTGGAGGCATGCGGACTCTCATGAGCCTTCTTCCAAAGGATGCCGCAGAACCGTAATAACACAAAAGCAGCCGTTTTCCTTTAGAAAAGCTGAATAACGGTACCACCGGGTACTTTGTTAGATTTTATCCTTTGGGATAGGAAAGGTCACATTTTGATCGGGAGTTGGTGTTTGTATGCGGGGGTCTGAGAACCCGTGAAAGACACCACAGGGAAACCGGCAAGGCAAAGTGCTAAATCTCCACCCCCAGCCTTGTCAGAGTTAATGAACTCACCTCTTTGTTTCCCTGCCAGTCCCGAGCAGTGCAAGATTGCCTCTGGAGTGTTTTAATGATGTGCTGTTTTGTTCCTGTGAAAACTTTGTATTTCAGGTGCCAATTCACTCTTCCCTCTCATAAAACGAGTCAGGAGGAAGAACAAGAGAAAAGGGGGAACAATTGAAAACCCGGCATAGTACCGCCACGTACTATTTTAATTTGTAAGTATTTTAGGCATTGCAAGTCCGTTCTGACATGTTGTGCTACTGACAAACACTTAAAAGGTGGTAGAAAAGGTCACACATCATTTCACCTGCTTTGAAACGCGATAAAGGCTAGGAATAGGAAGTAGTGCCCAATCAACGCATTATTCTTTCCATCTGGACATCTATTTGGGCATTGTCTTTCTGTGATTGAGGAGAAACTGCGCTCCAAGTTAGCTGGATTTTAACCATCACCACAAACTCCTCTCCTCTTCCTCCATTTCCTCCTCTTCTTCCTCTTCCTCCATTTCCTCCTCTTCTTCCTCCTCCTCCTCTCCCTCCTGCTCCTCTTCCTTCTCTTCTTCCTTCTCCTCCTCTTTCTTCTCCTCCTCTCTCTTCTCTATTTTACCAGCTCTTATCCAGAATGCTCATAGTGAATAATTCAGCTTCTGGAAACTTGAAATTACCACTCTGGCAATTCATGTTTCTCCAAATGTGTCACTCTACAGAATCTGTATGGCAAACACTACTCTCTATTCAGCATCTCTTCCCTTACTTTTCTACTATGTATAGAAGGTTAAGAACCAGGTATTTGTTCAGAGACCCTTAGGGAATGGGGGAATTCCTCATGTCATTCCGTTTGGAGCTGTGAGCTGTAAGAGAAAGTCCACTGGGAGCGTCCCAAGGGGAGAAGTATTGATTGCTGTTCTTTTGCTGTGACAAAACACCATGTCTGAAGGCAACTTCTAGGGGAAAGGGTTTCTTTTGCCTTATGGTTCCAGAGGGATATGAGTCCATCCGGAGGGATAAGAGTCCATCATGGTGGCTAGGGTTGGGATAGGGAGGAGATAAGGGAGGCCCGGCAGCAAGCAGCAGGCATGGCAGTGGGAGCAGGAAGCCGAGAGGTCGCATCTTCAGCAGCAAACAGAAAGGGGAGAGAGTGGCCTGGTAGTGGAGTGAAACTGTAATGTAGACGAATTTCTAAATGGTCTTATTAATAGAATGGAGCCAGATACAGGGGTGAAAACCCGAGAGAGATCAGAGAAATAGGAACAGCCACATGCTAACCTCACCACACCAACTCCACAGCTTCCAAAAGTGAGTTACTTCTTGTCTACCCATGTCTATATGCCTTGCTGTTCTGCCGTCTGATTTGCTCTCTCTGTCCAGCTACATCACTTCCTCTTCCTGCCCAGCTCTGTCACTCCCTGTCTGTCTGTACAGACCTCCAGACCTCCATGGTTAACTAGTGTTGGAATTTAAGGCATGTGCCACCACACTGGCTCTGTTTCCAGTGTGGCCTTGAACTCACAGAGATCCAGACAGATCCCTGCCTGCCAAATGATAGGATCAAGGGTATGTGCTATCATTGCCTGACTTCTTTGTTTACTTAAAATGACTTGCTTTTTCCTCTGATCTCCAGGTAAGCTTTATTAGAGCACAAATAAAATATCACCACACTGTAAAGTCTTGAAATGCTGCCCAGCAAGCCTGTACCACCTCCCAAACAATACCATCAGCTGGGAACCCAGTGTTCAAACACTTGAGCCCGTGGGCAACATTTCAAGTTCAAGTCACCACAGGAGAAAACGTAAAAGGCCTGTGCACATTCCTGCTTTGTCTTTCTCTGGGGATCTTGGGAGCGATATCCAGAGCCAGAGCCACTATTATGGCCAAGAGCTATTGCCAAAAGGCAATTAGTCAACCTCCTAAGGAAGCTAAAATGAGTCACTGATGGTGTCATGGAGGTGCAAACTAGTACACCCACCTGGAAGAAAGAGATGATCATGCTTGCTTAAGATATTGGAGTGTTGATTTTCTTCAACTTACAGCTCAAGGTATTTCTAGCTGTGAGAGTACTCTTGTAATCAGTGTCTTACTGAACCTGGGTGGTTGGATCTTATTATTTATGTCTGACTGGCAGAGAAAAGGAAAAGGATGTTTCCATTGTGACTGCATGCTTGGGAAGCTGGTTTGCCAAGACTTCGGTCCTGGGAAGTTCAAGAGCTCTCTGCTCCCCACACCGTTCCCTTATCTCCATCCACAGTAAGAATTTGTGCTATTACTGGAGAGAGCACAGATAATCTGTTAGTAAACCACTTGGTTCATCTATCAAGTAACTCCAGTCTGGCTACTAAGCGTTGGTGCACCATGCTTCTGCTTCCTCCGCCTGGGTGCCATGTTTACATTCTTCTTTTTCTTCTAAGTTAAAGAATGCCTCTGCTTCATTAGCACTGTGGATAAAACATAGGGTCTCTGATGGCAGGAAACACCAAAGAATCAATGAACCTCGGAGCCAGGAATGTGAGCTGTACTATGAATACATTGCATTAAAGGTGATAGAAATGAGCAATGTATCTTTCTTCTCTGGGGGCTGTCGGTAGCCTGCCCAAAACCCTCTTCTCTTTCTCTCGCCTGAGAACATTGCAATCTGAGTCTCTGGCTTTCATGAGAAATAAGAGAGTGCTCCTTTCCCTAGTTTCAGAGTTTGCGTTAAAGCCAATTATAGTGTTCCATATGGCTCTCCAATGACTGGCCTAGGGATAAATGGGTGAACACATCTTGATTGACAGAGAAGAAGACAGCCTTCCAGTGAGATAATATTCTCTCTTTGGACATTATCGATCCAGCTATAACTCCCATCTGATGACCAGTTTACTATGGATGGCTATGTAGAAAAATGGAAAGTGTTTAGATCTCTGATAACAATGTCTAGCCACAGAAATTAACACCAAAGCACCTTTAACTTCTGTCTTCTTGTACCAGATACAAAGTGGTTTATTAGCGTGTGAGCCAAGCTGAGTTAGCTGCGGGCATGAGGACTGCCTGTATATTTGCCTGATCCCAATGGAGCTTTGGCTCAATTAGGAAGCACAGCAGCCTAAGACCTACACATTGCCCCAAACACTGGTTCTTCAAGGTGGTCCAAACATTCTTTAGATCTCTCTGCAAGAGTCACAGCATGCCCGCTGGCTGGAGAAATCCAGCACAGACAAAAGGAGACGTTGAGCCTACCTAATGGAAAATAGAGCTTCTTAGACGGACTAGTTTCTGCTGTTGACTGGACTGGGGTCCGGGGAGCATGCAGTCATGCTGTCGCTAATGACTTGACAACTTGTCTTAGAATTAAATGTTTAGTTTCTCACTTTTTGACAACAGGATAATACCTAACATGAGGCAGCTTCTGAATGTTAAGTCACCAACCAGACTGAAGTCCCATCCGTATCTTTAACCTGATGTGTAAAATGGAGCAAAGTTAGGGTGCTGTGCTCATCTATGCTTCAGTTTCCTGATCTGTAAGATGGGCAGAATGACAGTACCTCATAGGTAATAACAAGCATGGGGACAGCAACTTCACAGAGCTGGTGTGAGCGTCTAGGAATTTTAATCATGTAGGCAATGCTCTGTAATCATTAGCCACTGTCATTATCCACAGGCTAACTTGCACACATCTTCTCTTTATTCCTATCCTCTTGGGAGACAATTAGTCTTGCATTCACTAAGCCCTAAATTAATGCTGCTTAAATTTGAATTTTCCATGGCGCTATCTGGAAAATTCTGACGATACTATGATTGATTGCCTTATATTTATCTACTTCATGGCAGGAGAAAATAATATCGTGAAAATGAATTGTGTTGTGCCCTGGTGTTTTTTTTTTTTTTTATTAGCAAGCAACCCTACCAATAACATTACTATAAAATGTTTCAATTATAGAATCCTTCTACTTCTGCCCTGGTAAATAAATTCTAACTCTGAAGGTTGCGTAAGTGATCACTGAAGTCAGTAAATGATGGCAGTAAACGCTCTTCTTTGACTCATATTTCTCAGTGAGCCCATTTTTTGAGGTGCTCACCTCTCACCTGTACATGTGAATTTCAATTTTTCCCTGAAGGTGCTACCCCGACCCTCGCAAATGCTTTCTCAATGGGATGTCTCTCCTGCAGAGCTGAACATTTTATTTTTTTTCTTTGCATATAATTTAATTTTCCTCATGAGAGAATTGTCTCTAGACATCCTATAAGGAAAAAAAAGAAATCTGGGAGAAAAATGATAGTACCTGGGTTTTCTTTCCTAGGATTTGAACTACAGCATCCTACAGCAAAACAAGCTTGTGTTTGTTCCCCGTGCCTTATCTACAGGAGGCAGAACTTCCGCTTCTAGGGAAGGCCATCGGATGCTTTGCCATTTACGCCCTGATTACACTGCAAAGATTAATCTCTCGTTTTCCTGCCTAGATATTTTCCCTTTGATACACCTTTACTCTTTTCCAATAAATTCTTAATTGCAAATTATCTTCAATGACTGAATATTTTGCTTCCATAGAAGTTTTTTAGTCATTCAGTGTTTTCCAGTTCAGCCTGTCTAAGTATTATTTTAAGCACAAGGACCATAAAAATCAAGAGACCATAGCACTACGTTAGTAAGAACATTAGCATTGATAATATAATTTTTAGTGTGTCAAAGGCCAGAATAAATAATACCACTTAAATACAATATAAATATTTGTTTGAGTTACTAGCTTCTCAAGAAAGATCCTTTTCCTAAATTTTATTAATAAAAGAAAAAAACCTGTGTTGTTATATTCAAGAAGAAAAAAGGAAGAAAAAGCAGAGGCAATCTTAAGAATGATTTGAAGGGTATAAGGAGGTGGCTCGGTGGGTAAGGAGCTTGTTCCACAAGTGTGAGGACCTGAGTTCAGATCCCCATCCCCACGAAGCTGGACTTCCAGAATCTGTAGTATGCGCATCTGTAATCCCAGCACTTCTGTGGGAAGCGGAGACAAGAGATTCATTCTAAAGCGGCACACACTTAGCTCGGCATACACAAGTGAGCCTATCTCCAGTAAAGTGGTGTGACACTGAAAGTTGTCTGTTGACTTCCCGTGTACACCAGGACCCAGAGAAGTCTCCATTCCCCATTTCACACCACATCTCTCTCTCCCCTTCACACACAGACAGACAGACAGACAGACGGATAGACAGACACACACACTCACTCACACACACACACAGAAAGACAGAGAGACAGAGAAAAAGACAGAGAGAGAGAGAGAGAGAGAGAGAGAGAGAGAGAGAGAGAGAGAGA
>CABHPQ010145340.1:27578-40010 GCA_902168405.1 Peromyscus aztecus
AGAGAGAGAGAGAGAGAGAGAGAGAGAGAGAGAGAGAGAGAGAGAGAGATCATTCTAAAACAAGAAGGATTTCAAAAGAATTCTTGGAGTTTCACTTCCAGACTGGTTCCAATGTTTCGTAAACAGGGGAAATTCCACTCCTGATAAAATACTGAGGAAGATACAGTGGAATGAAACCTCACCATCCCCAAAGGAAAGAAGATCTAGCCAGCTCAGCCAAGCTTTAACCCCAGGGTCCTATGAAGAGGACAACACAGGTATTAGGGTCTAAAGGAGAGAAGACAGAACTCGAGGCCATGTCAGCGATGAGCAGCGAGCTCACAGGGCATACCACAGACACCATGCCAAGCATCCTCTCCTCTGACCGCCCAGAGCACTGTTAAAATGCTTTGTCATGGAGAGCACCAATGAGCAGCTAATGCAAGATCACTGTCGGATACCAGCCTTCTCTCAGGAACCTCAGGCTCTGCCCCACCCCCACCCCCAACCCCGCTTCTTTCTCTCACATATCTGTACCTTGTGCTGACCCTTCCAGGACTGGCCAGAGGCACTAAGAGGGCATTCATGGAGCCCAGCAGCCCTCTCTACCTGCACTTTGCCTCTGTTGGTACAGTAAGAGATAAATCTTGACTCCTGCTGAAGCAATATTCATGCAAAATAATCTCATCTCCTGAAGACAGCCAATACTATCCAAGGGCTGATCACAGCCTATAGATTGAGAGTTGATGATAAAACCTTGTCAATATTATTTGAATTCTCAGAGAACCTTTCATCTGAAATGGCTTTGTAGTTAAGAAATCAGTGATTGCCAAGATTTTTAGAAGTACTATGTTAGAGTTGAAAAAATAAATTACTTATGGATTTCCATATCATATTTTATGTGCAGTATAGTTATAAAAAATCCTAATTTTCAGCATATACCTTTCTAACTGTTCAAATTGCATTTAGGTCATTCCATTATTTTAGTTTATAGTTTGGCGATGTGGATTTGCATGCTCTAAGTTTCTATAAATAAATAAAAAGAAGGACTTTTGTTTGTATAGCATGTTTTGATGTAATTTCTCTTCCCCAGGCAGATAAAACTGTTTCATTTTTCAGATAATAAAGCTGAAATGGGAGAGTCAAGAGACACACCCAGGTTCTCCTGGCTAAGATTCCAGCCTGGTTCAGCCAACTGTGTTTTAGGAAATCTTTCTTCTGCCCCTAACAGCCTCTAGTCTATGATAGAGTCTTTTGATTTTGCATTGGCGCTTGATGTTGCCTGGAAACAGAGAGATGCTTCAAACTATTTAATGACTAAGCAAATGAAGAGGAAAGTATTTTAACTTAGATTGTTTCTGGTTAGCTCATTTCCATATTTCACATCATAAGCACTTTCCTGTCATAAGTAGAGGTCTACCTGTGTAAGAAGAAAATGAGCTCCACAGAGGTTAATTAAGTGCCAGTAGCCCAGAAGAGATTTAGAAGCAGAATGAGAAACACTGGTTCCAGCGTTCTCTCATCTGAGCCCATCTTTGCCTTTCTAGGTGTAAAATATCAGCGTCTTTCCCACCCGCTCCCTTTGCGCCAGTTCAAGCACTCTCCTAGTCACAGGCAACTGGGGAATGTTTGCTTTGTGCTAAAACGGCACTCAGTGCAAGGCCGTGCTACATGCTGTATGACTGCTTCCCATTTAGGTCCCAACGTCTCACTCTAACTAGATGTCATAGACAAGGCTGGATAGTGACTATATTTCAAGGAAACAGTCCCAATGAAATCATTACAGTAAAAGAAAACCAATAAAAAAGAACAATATATAGTTTTTTTTAGATAAAGCCAAATAATTTCTTTCAGGCATATAGAAATAGCCATATAAGTATGACAATATGCACATTATTTGGTTTTGTGTAAAGAATAGTAAATATAGAGCCGGAGCGGTGGCTCAGAGATTAGCGCTGCCTGTCCTTCCAGAGGTCCCGGGTTCAATTCCCCATGAGTGAGGACAGGACACTGTCTACCTGATCCATAGTTCTGAAAAAAAAAAAAGAATAGTAAATAGGTAATAAACAATACTGATTTTAAAAGTATCCACCTCTAGAGACATAAGTAGTCATATATTAGGAATGCAGCCTTTTCAAATATAGGTGGAAAAATGGTATCCTAATGGAGCAATTAGCAATTAAAAAGGATCCAAGTCAATTTCCTTAAACAAGAAAATTGCTTTGGGTGTGTACCCAAGCATTTTTCTGTATCGATCACAATGGTAAAGACGTGGAATCAACCTGTGTCCATAAGCAGATGAACAAATAAAGAAAATGTGCCCCCATATACTGAATAACAGGATCCAGCCCCCAAAGAAAACAATCCTGTCATTTTCAACACGCTGGACAGAACTGGGGATCATGTTAAGTGAAATAAACCAGGCATAGAAAGACAGACACCAAATGTCTATGTGTGAGACCTTTAGAAAGTCTAACCCAGAGAAGTAGTAGAATGGCAGCCACCAAGGCTGGACCAGGTAGAAGGACGTCCATCAAATGTAGATTCATTTGGAAAGAGAGATCAAGTTCAAGAGATCTGTGCAATATGATGAGCATATTTATTAACACTGTTTTGTCTACTTGAACACTGCCAGGTGAGTAGACTTTGGGGTAGTCGCTCAAAAAAACTTACAGCTGTGTGAAGCAATTCTTGATGTATAGAGCCCAGGTTAGCCAGTCCACAACGTAGAAGTGTTTCAAAACATCATGTTGGAACACTGCATGCAATTTAAAATTATAACAATGGAAGTTGGAACTGTATCCCCAAACTTCATTTTAAATTATATTTTACTTCAATAATGGTGAAACGATGTGGTTAGCATTTCTCATTTTCCTTTTATTAGTGAACTGGAAGTCACAAACAGAACGGCAGCAGCGTCTCCCTTGCCTGTTGATTACTTTTGTGCTGGTCCTCTCATTTTCCCAGCACTGACACTTCTATTACAAATGGTGCCCTGTAAAAATGGGATTTTACTTTCTTATCAAAGGAAGGCAGTTTCATTTTCTACCTCGGAGAGCATCCAATGCAAAACAGAGCCAGCATAATTACATACGTACTTTTACAACTTCAATATCATAATATTTTGATTTTGCTTTACATCCTGCTTGTTCCCAGCTGGTGGGCAGCTTTTGTTTTAGCTTTGTGGATTATATTAGAAACGGGGGAAAGAGATATCATACACATTGTGAAACTAATGAGACCAACATTCTGGTGTCATCTGAGAATATGATAATGCATCTATTTGATAGTCTTTGACTTGCTTTGTTATTATAACTCCCATACTTGAGATGCAGTGACACATCGAATTATTTATAGCATCCTGGGGCCTAGAGGCATAGCCAAGAAAGGAGACTTAGGAAGAACTGATGAGAGAGGCTGATGAGGAAAGATGTAGAACATCAGAACAGGGGCCACATGGGACAGGACAGTATGGTAACAACACCTGGAGAACTGTGGTTTGACCCTCAGGGTCAAGTAAGCTTCAAGAGACGAGGTCATTCCCTACTTGAGTTTTAGAAACCAGCTTATTTCACAGGTGTGACTTCATCAGTCCAGTACTGCTGATGCTCAGTGTGTTCAAGAACCTTGTAGAGGTCTTTTAAATGCAAATTTTGATCCAAGATGTCTTGGGAGAAGCTTCAGCAGCCTCCAGGTGATGTTCCTGGTCAGGAACCATATATTGCCCAGAAAAGCAAGAGTCCAGCCCAGAGCTGACACCCAGACAGGTGGGGGAGAATGGATCGCTCCTGATAAAGGCAGGATTTGACAGTTCAGTCAAGTTTAGATAAAACATTAAAAAGCCAAGTTTGTTGACACCTGCTTGTGTCCACTCCTACTCAAAAGATACTTCGAAGTTTTAGCACTCAAAACCTCGGAACACGGTCTTCTTTGGAAATAGGGTCTTTACAAAGGTAGCCAGATCACAGCAGGGTGGTAAGAGTGGATCTTCATCTGATATGGACTGTGTACTAATTAACTCGGGAGATTCAGGTGCAGGGTCAGTCATACACAGAGAGAGAGATGACCTGGAGACTCGTGGGGAAAAGATGGAGCCATAAGCCTCCTGTAACGCTCACTGCAGCCAGTGAACACTGAGGCCCACACACAGTCACCTGTGGCTGGAAGAAGAAAGGTTCTCTGGAAATACATTGCTGATGGAGTTGCCTGTGGATGTCCAGCCTCTACAATGATCTGAAACAAGCAATTCCTATTGTCTGTAGTCATCCAACCTGTAAAAGCGACCCCGGGAAATTAATACACAGAACAGCAGGGACATTGATTACCTGCTTTTGAATCAACATTCAACATGGGATAAAAGGCTTAACAACCCTCCACTTTATAAAACTACTTAGTGCAAAGAAGCCCTGGAGCTAGGTCTCCTTGTTGTCAGTCAACATCTTACCATTTCTAAAAACATGCACAATTTGACTGGGCAACAGAACAACTTGCAGATTGCATCCCACAGAACCTCTTTTTCTTAGTAGGCACTGAAAAGGGTTCATGGATAATGATGCTTTAAAGCATACTAAGTTCATAGTAGACATCAGCCTAATTAAAGACATAGGTGAAACCTACTGAAAAAAAAAAAACCCAAAGCATTGGGAAAACTTACAAAATCACAAAATCATGCACTGAGCCAGCAGGTTCCTAGTCTTCAGAATAGAGACTCTTCTGAAAAATAACTTTTTCTTCTTTGAGAATTTCAAACATATACACAATGAAATAAGATTGTACATACTCCCCCCACAGCCTGTAACACTTCCCCCTCTCAACTTTGTGTCTTCCTTTGTGTGTGTGTGTGTGTGTGAGTGTGTGTGTGTGTGTGTGTGTGATAACCCACTAAGTCCAATTAGTGCTCTCCATGTGTGCATGGGTGTGGGGTCTTCTACCACCGCATGGGAAATCTACCAGTGGCCATGCTCTGAAAGCATGATTCTCCCCTTCCTAGCAGCTATCAACTGCCAATAGCTTCTCAGCAAGGGGTGGGGCCTGGAGTGCTCCTCCTCCATCCACGCTGGACTTTAGGCTGACTTGAGCTTGTGCAGGGAACCACACTCCTGTTAGCATCCTTCAAAATACCATTTCAAGAAATGCTGGTTGAGAGGGCAAAACTCTCGGGCACTGGAGAATATTCAGGCCCACAAGAGAGCTACTTTAAAATTTAATTGTGCTTTACTCTTAAGTTATCCAGGAACTGCCTGGGTTATTTGTTGTTTCCTGAAGGCAGGACAGCCGATGCCCTTCGGGATGAATTTAAATAGTGTATCTAAAGGTCTATCATAAAAGTGAGCTAAGCGATCAGTCAGAGTGACAAGAGCAAAATGGAATGGAGCAAAAGTGATGCTGGAGAAGACGAAGGAAGAACAGGGAGATGAAATATTTAAGGTCTAGCTCTGCAGGGGACAGGGCTTTCTTCACAAAACAGCCCACAGAGTATAAAGAAAGGGTTTTTTTTTTTTTTTTTTGACATTTTCTGTGCTTTGTTTCAGCGTTAAGGAAACATCACTGTGAACACCGCGCAACAGATGCCGCGCGGTGTTCACACCTCCTCTGATGGCCCCTACCTCCTGGCTGCACCTGTGTAGACTTTTGGAAAAAAAAAAAAAATCTACGGCACCGCCCAGAGAGGGCTGATGTGCTGGGCATGTTGTGCGTTCCTATGTGAGGATGGTTCAGGCTTTAAAATGCCAGCGACATCATCAGTGCACCACAGCAATTTCCAAAGAGAAGTATCAGACTCCTTCTAAGCTTGTGGTTTCCGGAAGTCTTAGGAGCCATTCTCGCTGTCTATAAAGTTCAGGACCCCACTTCAGCCAGGAAAATTGTCTGATGCCACCCTCTTGACACTTACACGACAAAAGATGCCATAAGAAAAAATAATATCACTCCATCTGAGAGGCCTTCATTTTGTGTGGGAGCCTGGCTACGCTCAACCCCTCCTCCTCCAAGAGCCAAGAGTCAACAGACAGGAAGAGCGAATTTCCCGTTAGGAGTGATACATGAATATGAAAGTGTTTACTAGGTTTTAGCAATAAGAGGCAATGTTAGGAAACAAACAGTTCACCTACTAGCTTGAGTTCTAAATGCCGCTTTCACATACTGCAATGTTCAAGGTTAGGACTTCAACACATAAATAATGGTAATTAACAATAAACAAAGCACTAAAATTAAGCCAATGCATGCCAAACCTAGTATTACCTATTGGAGACACAGCAAAATAGACACACAGTCTCACTTCCATGGAACTGACGCAGGAGAGGGGAAGAATGGATGTCTCGTGAATAACGAAAAGGGGAAGAATGGATGTCTCGTGAACAACGATAGAACAACATTCAGAAATTTTGTTTTTTGTTTTTTTCTTTTTGAGATAAGGTTTATTGTAGCCCAGATTGGCCTCAAACTCTACAGGTGACTGAGAACGGCCTTGAACTTCTGAACCTCCTGCATCTGCCTCTTATGTACTGGGTGTCAGGTATGTACCACCCTACCCAGTGGGTATGATGCTGGAGATCAAACCCAGGGTTGGGGGCATGCTAGGCCAACACTCTGCTGACTGAGTTACAGCCCCATCCCCAGTTATAAAAATCATACAAAATGAAATTGTAGTGATCTCATAATTTTTTCTGGAAGGTTCCAATTAGACTAGAAGCTTAGCGAAGCTGTTCCTGAAGACAATCTTTAAGCTGAGATTGAAAAAAAAAATAAAAGGAGTGCAGACAGGTGAGGGATTGGGGTTGAGTGTTACAGGTGCTGGAGACAGCCGGGGGCTAGTGGGGCCTTAAAATAGTCAAGAGACAGTAGAAACCCACACATCCAAAGCATTAGAGCCAAAGAAAATCAACTGCAGGTGCAAGTGAGTGAGATTCTGCAGGTGGTTTAGGTTGGTTGGAGATTGAAGATCTTTCATGGGAGCAAGAGGTGTGTCATTTGCAGGTAGCCTGTCCTCCATAGCTTCATGCCTTGGATTCTTGGTCCCTAGGGTGACAATATTGAGGTGGCGGGACATTTCAAGGTGGGGCCTATATGGGGCCACTGGGTCATGACTGTACTGCTGAAAAGTCTAATGCTATACTCAGAGGGCAGTGTATGCTAAAGGAGGGGGTTGGTTACAGAAAACCAGGGTTCCCCATGTGACCACCACATACTGTGATGATATGTTATTATGTGCTGTGAATATCACTCTATATAAATAAAATGCTGATTGACCAGTAGTCAGGCAGGAAGTATAGGCGGAACAAACAGAGAAGAGAATTGTGGGAAGAGGAAGGCTGAGTCAGGAGAGGCCAGCCTGCTGTCCAGGGAGCAGCATGTAGCAGGCACACAGGTAAAGCCATGGAACATGTGGTGACATATAGATTAACAGAAATGGGCTGAGTTTAAGTGTAAGAGCTAGTTAGTGGTAGGCCTGAGCTAATGGCCAAGCAGTTTTAAACAATATTAGCCTGTGTGTGTTTATTTGGGTCTGAGTGGTTGTGGAAACGCAAGGGTGCAGGAGCCGGGTGGACACAGGAAAACTTTAGCTACAATTATAATGCCCTTAGGCCCTCACTAGAGTCTGATCAGATGGTACTACTACCAACGAAGTTGCTAACACAGGCTTGTTACCAGATGGCAGTGAGTGGGGACTGATAAGGAGTTGGGAGTGACTGGACAGGCCTTTTGTTTCTGTTAGGAGGGGCTTCTGAGGCAGTCGCATCTGAACAATGCTCCAATGACATGAGGAATGCGAAATACAAAGATGTGGAAACAGAATGGTTGGAACTAGGTTCGAAATATGAAGTGGGACCAAACCCTGTAGGACCCTGTTATCAGGGAAACTATGCCCCAGTGCTCTCCAATGACCTTTCTCTAGGCTGGCCAAATCCTTCCCCCAGAGGTGGCTGGTCTATCATGGTGCAGCCTACATGGCTCATGGTCTCAGCACTAGAGACCCAAGACCTGCTCAAGCCCACCCTATGCTCCTGTGCCTCTGTTCCAGCCTTGAGCTTCCCTTTTGGCCACCCACATCTTTTAGGTTCATCCTTTGCAAACAAACAAACAAACAAAAAAACCCTCCTCACATTTTTCATACTTCCTGTTGCAACTTCACCTGATGCAGCTCTTGACAAACCTTTGACAGTTGTGGAAACAATGGTCCACATATGCATTTACTGGATTCATAGACAACACAAAGTATATTGAAGGTGTAGATCCAAAGTTAAACATGCTAGAAAGACAAAAACATCATCTTGTTTTTCCTTGGGTACTTAATTTTTTCTATTTGCTTTATTTCATGATAACTCTGGAGATTTCTCAGTGAAAACTCCTCAGACTGTATTTGTTCTTGATTTAGAACATTGAATACTAAGTCGTTTTCATTTCACCTATGAAATTTTGGATGTTTTCTTAATTCTTATTCTATATAAAAGCAAATTATCTGATATGAAGAAGCGATTCACTGATGAAAAATGGTTCAGCCTAAGTGAGAATCAAAGAAATGAAAATATCGACATGATAGAACTGGTCATAATGCTTCACAGCTATAATATTTACTGTTATTTCTTGATGGTGAAGGAAAGCATGGTGTCTGGTGCTCAGCACGTACTCGAACACTTGGAAAGAAATTCTTAAAGATACACGGGCAAACAAAAGCCTCCAGCCAAACTGAACGAACCTTTTTTTTTCCTTCAAGGATAGAATCTCAGGATGTAATCAGAGATGCCTCTGTAAGGGACATCACTCAGGAGGACAGACAGCATCATCCCTTCAAAGGAAGAGAGCAATAGAAATGTCCAGTCAGAGTGGGACCGGATCTCTACAAATGGTACATACACGTTGCAGTCAAAATGCTGTTATGCAAACCAGTCCGCAGATCAGCTGTAAAAACCCACAAGGGATCCCATTGCCTGGGGCTCCTGAGGCCTGGAAGAGGAACCGGGTTTCTGTGCTTCTAAAAGTCCACACAGGTAGTTCCATGGGGAACTGAAAACCACTAACCATAGGAAAATAACGCAGACAAATGCTCCTGAACAATGGGAAAGTTGGAAGCTTGATATAATACACCAGAGTCTTAAATCTGAACCCAGAAAATTAACTCTCAGAAGAGGCCATCCAGAGAAGATTTGACAGGGTCATTAGGGACAATTGTCATAGTTTTAATTCCTCCCTGTGCTTCTTAGTTTCATACAAAATATGTATGTGTGTGTGTGCGCGCGTGTGCGCGTGCGCGTGCGCGTGTGCGTCAGAGGCCAGCCTGCAGTGTCCTTCCTCGGGTGACAGCCACCTTTTCCTTGTTTATTCTGAGGCAGCCTCTCTCACTGGTCTGGGACTCACCAAGTAGGCTGGGCTGGGTGGCCAAGGACCCGCCTGTCTCTGCCTATCCAGCACTGGGAAGAGAAGCACATCCCAACCCCCAGCCCTTTGATGACACTCTAGGGGTTGGCCTTAGGTCCTCATATTTGCACTGTGCATTGGCTGGTTTTGTGCCTTCCGGGGATAAGCCAGGGCCATTTTGGAAAAGGCAACCTCAACTGAGAAAATGCCCCCACAAATTGGCCTATGGTGCATTTTCTTGATGGATAATTGATATGGAAGGACTTCCTTCATGGATGGACTGTTACTTGGAAATGTAAGATGAAATAAACCCTTTCCTATCCAAGTTGCTTTTGGTCATGCTGTTCATAGCAAAAGAAACTCGAACTAAGACACAGAGCAAGTAATTCACTGAGCTATCTCCTCCAGTCCTTGTATAACGTGTTACTTAAAATCTTAACCAAAAACAGAAGGAAGGCATCTTTTCCCTTCATTTCCTCTTTCTGCTTCCTCAAAACCACCACCCACAAACTTCAGTCTAGCTTCCTATTTTTGACTAGAGAGCACCCCTACTAATTTGGGGAGTATTTAAAGCCCGAATCTGAAACCCGATAATGTGTCTTTTTGTTCTGAAAAACAAACTCTTCCGTTTCTACTCCAGCCTTCTTCACTAACGAGATGAACAGCATCTCAGCTTTCTTCCTTTCTTTCAAAACATCGTATTACCAGGCAGTAGACCCTCCTTTTAAAAAGGCGTGTAAGAGACTTAAGACAGAACAAAAGAAGTAGAGCTATTACCAACTCAAACGCCCTGCCCTATAATGCACTGATAATGTATAACCTGGCTTTTCTGAGAGGAACTAGAAGCCACTATACGATTACCTGCATGGATTAATTCTGTCTGATGCTTCTTACCTTTGGATAACAAAATATTTTACACCTTCAAAGGTAAATAGACTATTCCCCTACTTTAATTGAAAAGTGTTCCAATGTCTATCATTAATATTTCTTGAATTACTTTATTTTGCCTCTGAGGAACATGTAATAATTATATCTATTAATGGGTTTCTGTGCGATATCTCAATACACATGGCCAGCATGCAGCCAATTAGATACATCTTCCTTCTTTCTACTCTCCTCCAACCCCACAGACATGTTTTCTAAAGCCTAATAATCCCTATTCTACATTCAGACCATCTTTCTTTAGCTTCTGCCTATGAGAAAAAACACGGGGTACCTTCCTTTCTGTGAATGGCCAGTTTGACTTAACACATGTCCTCTGGTTCCATCCATCTGTAGCAAATGACAGAATTCACCTGTCTTTGTGGCTGAAAAATCTCTACAATTCATTCGCACGTTTTTCTTACCTTATGACCGACACCTGGTCTGCTCCCATATCTTAACTGTTGCGGCTTGTGCCACCATAGGCATGGGTGTGCAGTTATGTCCTTGAGACTCTGATTTCACTTTAAGAATATTTCCCCTGAAATGGGATAGAAGGATGCTATGCTACTTAATCACAGCTTATGGAGGAACCTCCATGCTCTTCACCCTACTCACTGTGTGATCTATATCTCACCCACAGTGCATGAGAAAAGTTCTTCTCCCCTGTCCAATCTAATTGGGGCAAGATGATATCTCACTGTGGTTTTGATTTGTGTTTTTTCTTATGGTTGATAATACTGAGGATTTGTGGGATGGCAAGATGGTTTAGTTGGTAAAGGAGTTTGCTTCCAAACTTGAAAACCTGAGTTTGATCTGGGACTCACATGGCGGGAGGAAAAACCCAATTGCTTCAGACCTTTTAGCATCCGTACATGGTCCATGGCATGAGCACATATATGCACATGCACACACAAAATAGATAAATGTAGTTTTTAAAGTTGAGTTAAAATATTTGGTGTTTCTTCTTTGGGGAGGTGTCTATTCAAAGTGTTTAATCAACTCTTCGACGAGAAGCCCGGGCTCATGCTGTCTAGTGGGTGCTTGCCTCTCTTCTTAAGTGACTCTGTTATTCTCCGTGTGCCAATCTACGTTAAGCTTTTTTCTCAATAAACTCCAAGCCTGCTTCACAAGATGCAAGTGTCTGTTCGGGGTCATTTGCACATTATATTAACTTGCCTTTTTGTTCGGCTTTGGAATCTAGTTGGCAGGCTGCTTCTTTTCCTCTACAGGCTGTCTTTTCACTCTTTGGACTGTTTCCTTTGCATTGCAGCAGAGTTTAGTCTGCCGTGGTACCCTTTGTCTATTTTTCTTTTACTTTTCTTGAGTCCGACAGCACATCAAAAATGATCATAAACTGCAATCAAGTTGGATTTATCCTAGAGATACAAGGACTGTTCATCATATGCAAATCAGTAAAAGTAATAAGAACGTCAATATAATGAAGGATAAAAAACGGCCATCTGGATAGAGAGTGTGCCTTTGATAAAATCAACATCCTTTCATGGTAAAAACTAAGTTAAGTACAAAGACTAGCAGGTCACGAAAGAGGCTGTATGTTAGCATCACCGTTACTTTCTCTTTGAGCTAGATGAGAGGTTGCAATATATTTTCCAGGTGGGCTACTGAGTGACTAAGATTACAGGTGTCCACATCTGTTAAGCACACACCTTGGAATTGATTTCTCTGCTTCAGGATACACAACTGTTCAGCTTTATTTATATGTGTGTGTTCAGATACACACACACACACACACACACACACACACACACGTATATATATGCTCACTGCTTGTTCTGTGTCTCTCAAGAACCTAAAATAATACAGTGAACAGTTTTCCAAAGTCATTATACCAGAAAAAATATGATAGTTTTAGCTGCTTCTTGGCCAATATTGGGCTCTTTATATTTTGCCTATAGAGTTAACTTTTGAATTTTCACTTAAAAATCACAAACGTAGATTTTTGAAGGGGTTGTATTGATAGGGAATATTTGTGTCATTATAATATTATGTGTTCCAATATTTGAAGATGACAGAACTCTTTTCTTATTTTCTATAAATGATGTGTGTATGTGTGTTCGCGTGTGCACATGCCCACATTCATGCACATGTAGAGATCGTAAACATCCTTCATGAGATTTATTGTTAGGAGTTTGACTTTTGTTACTCTATTGAAAA
>CABHPQ010145342.1:333-20432 GCA_902168405.1 Peromyscus aztecus
GAGAGAGAGAGAGAGAGAGAGAGAGAGAGAGAGAGAGAGAGAGAGAGAACAAACAATACTTCAGAAAGAATGCTTCAGAGCATTTCTTGAGAAAACGCTGATCTGCAGGAAAAGGTGACAGCTTGATGGAGTAGAAGACAGAGCATGACAGTGGCATGAGGACACCCTAAGTGACAGGGGACGAACCTGAGACCCAGGTGTGCATTAATCTAAGCGGCCCATCAGCTTGTAGGCCACTGACCTTGGAGAAATAAATTTATTTCCTGGTCAAATACTTTCTGAATAGGTGCTCACGGTTTAATCAATTTTCAGGCCCTCACCCAGGTCCAGATTAATTTGTGTAGCTCGAAAGTTAATTAAATCCTTCATCCAACAACACAGATATATTCCAAGCCATTTGATGCTCGTTTTTGACATTTTCTCAAAAATGCTCCAGAAGAAAAATAAAATAAAATAAAATGAAATTTCTATTGGTGCAAAAGAAAGCACAAAGCCTATAGAGCTTGAAGCTGTTCCCACAGCCTTCAGAACACCAACCCATGGCTTTTAAATAAGAGCTCTGACAACTTTTATTTTTTATTAAGAAATTTTTTTATTCATTTTACATACCAACCACAGATTAACCCTCTCTTCGCTCCTCCCGCTCCCCAGCCCCCCCCCCATTCCCTCCTCTGACAAGGTAAGGCAGGTCTGACAACTTTGAACCACACACACGTGTGCCATTGACCTCTGTTAAGAATGTACTCTAGTTGTCTCAAAAGTGAGGGTGTTGATTTACAAAAATAAAAAAATAAAAAAAACCAAGTAAATTCCTCTGTGATTTTTCCCCTTCAATTTCCAGTTATCATAACGTTTCCCAAACCAGAAGACTAAAATGGAAACAAAAGAAATAATTAATTATTTAAAGATATTTTACAAGAAGAAAAAGTAGCTTGAAGTCAGAGTGTTCCTGGAGGTTAAAATGTTCTTGCATAGTTGTAAAGCTTCCTAGTAGCTATTACAGAGGCCGGAGCTTGAGGGGTATAATAAATGAAGTATGAAAATGTTCAATATAACGCAAGTGTCTCCTGGCTGTAAATCCAACTGTTTTTAGCAATTGTTGAGAAACCAATAGTGTTCCATGTGTTTTTATCGTCATTGAATATGGAATATGTTAATGCGTAAAATGAAGGGAGGCTTATTGAAGAAAGAACTGAAAAAAGTTAGTCTTCCCACCACTATAATAAAGGGAGAAAATTACAAAATGCCTTCCCATCTCATGCTAACTGTCTGTTCAGCAGAGCATTCCTCTAAAGCATGGGGGAGGGAGGTTTTCTCTAAGAGACAGGAGGATGATTCCACACACCCTGTGCCTCTTTGAATTGGATGAAACACAACAATAACAAGCTTGAAAGAACCGTGGGGCAAAACTGTTCTTGTCTTCTTCACCTTGTGATGCACTTTGGATGTGAACTGGTTGAGCGCACACGCACGTGAGTTTTTTCTCCTCCCCATATCCAACCGCTCATCTACTAGCTGCTGAAGGACCGCTACTTATCAGCTGAAAGAGCAACAAGCAACATGCTTCATTGTCACCTCTGGCACATTATGCTTGACCACCAAAGGATAGCGAGCTCAGCAAAGCAAATCTGGAACACTGCCCAAGGACAAGACAAGAAAGAAATTTAGAAAAGAAAGTTATTAACTTATGCTGGGTTGTCTTTGCCTAGCTTAAGCTGAAATAAATGAAATCTAGATTAGTGAGGTAAAATGGACTCAATTGTGTCTCGGGTTTTAAATATTATTCTTCTATAGAATTTTCAATAATTTGACTTCTTTATAAAAATGAAAAAAACTGGTGAAAATTTAGAGTTAAATTAGTATAGTTCATTTATAAAAATGTAAATGCTTGAAATCAGTTTGTGTTCTCTTTAGGTCTTTTGTGCATATGTGTGCAGGAAGGTGCGTAGAAGATCATATAAGTGCATTGCATACCTGAAGACTCAAGAACTTGGTGGCTCCTCTGAAATTGAAATTAGCATTTAGTGGCTACATACCTGTTATCTCCATTTTTAGGAGATATAAGGCCTCATGTAGTGAGAACCTATAGAGAATGAAGTAACATAAAAGACTACAGATAGCACATATGAAAGGTTCAGTTGTTACAGTGTTAAATGTTACCCACAGCAGTATCTAGTCATCAGGAAGCAGGCAGAATGAAGACTGACTGAGATGCCATTTCCTTAACGTAATAGTTGTAGCCAAGCAAGCTTTCCCCATAGGCAGACATTATTTTCCCCACAGAAAAGCTGAGATTAAAATTGGCTAGTCATTTTGAATATTGTGTCTCCAGTTGTTTCTCAAAGATCATATGCTGAATGGTTAGTAGCATATGAAATATTCTCAAATTTCAGCAACCCCTCTTGTCTCTTCTCATACCTACACATTTAATTGGTCCAAGCGACAACTATTCTCACTTTAGGGTTGAGGGAAGGCATCTTGTACTATGAAAAACTAATGATTCACACACTCTAAGTGATCTTTAATGCCTACATACAGCATAAATGCACACAGAGCAATTCCTTTAAAATCACATGTAAACAAAACATATTCTTATGTCAATTAATGTTTTTTTTTCTGGTAAGGGCAAAATTTGTAATGATATACATCTTACTGTTCAGTATCTTTATTGAATGTTTAAAATCAAGTATATACATTTGATAAGAATAGATAGTTGTGTTGGAAAAATTGGCAGTATATGTCAAAGCAAATATATCATATAACTATCATTGTTTTAGCAATAGTATAAGTAGAGAATTTTAAACTTGAATGCTCTTTCAAATTTTTTTTTGCTCTTTCAAATTTTAACATCCTATAATATTTTTTTTTAATTTTATTTTATTTTGCAATACCATTCAGTTCTACATATCAGCCACGGATTCCCTTGTTCTCCCCTGTCCCGCCCTCCTCCCCTTCCCTCCAGCCCACCACCCATTCCCACCTCCTCCAGGGCAAAGCCTCCCCCAAGGACTGAGATCAACCTGGTAGACTTAGTCCAGGCAGGGCCAGTCCCCTCCTCCCAGGCCGAGCCAAGCGACCCTGCATAAGCCCCAGGTTTCAAACAGCCAACTCATGCAATGAGCACTGGACCCGGTCCCACTGCCTGGATGCCTCCCCAACAGATCAAGCCAATCAACTGTCTCACCCATTCAGAGGGCCTGATCCAGTTGGGGGCCCTTCAGCCATTGGTTCATAGTTCATGTGTTTCCATTCATTTGGCTATTTGTCCCTGTGCTTGAGGGTCAAGGGAAAGAGAGCTTGGGGGAGTGGGAGACCCCAGTTGGATCAACAACAGAGAGGGAGAACAAGGAATAGGAGACCATGATAAATGAAGACCACATGAGAATGAAGAAGCAAAGTACTAGAGAGGCCCACAGAAATCCACAAAGATGAACCCCACAATAGACTGCTGGCAATGGTCGAGAGACAGACCGAACTGACCCACTCTGGTGATGGGATGATCCCAATGACTGAGGGATCTGGAAGCAGAGATCCACGGCTAGGCCCCGGGTGGAGCTCCAGGAGTTCAATTAGTGAGAATGAGGAGAGTCTATATGAGAGAGAATTGTTGAGACCAAGGTTGGATAAAGCACAGGGACAAATAGCCAAATGAATGGAAACACATGAACTATGATCCTATAATATTAAAACAATTTGCCAGGTAGTGGTGGCGCACGCCTTTAATCTGAGCACTCGGGAGGCAGAGACAGGCAGATCTTTGTGAGTTCAAGGCTAGCCTGGTCTACAGAGCAAGCTCTGGGACAGCCAAGGCTGTACAGAGAAACCTTCTCTTGAAAAATCAAAAAGAAAGAAAGAATGGAAGAAAGAAAGAAAGGAAGAAAAGAAAAATATTAAAATAATTCTTAATTCTAAAAAGACCAGGCAATATGGGAAATGAAGCCATCCTATAAAAAGAGCACAGATCAGCCTAGTTTTCTTTAGATAAATAAGAGCATTGATTTTTTTAAAAAACATTTTTGAAGTTATATATTAATTTTGCCATGGGATTGTTAAACTCATGCCCCTGGTTCATTTTAGGAAGTTATAGTATACATCATAGCATTGCTGTGATGATATTATTATCATCTACAAAGTTAAGATAAAACTCACCATGCTCTTTTAAAGTCATTTTGTTGATTATGAAAGCACAGTGCATTGCTGCACATGATAATTGCATTTGTTAAATTAACTCCAAACCAATAAGATATACAATTATATTACATGTTTTAATAGAAAAATATTAAAAGCTAAGAGTTAGCTAAGAGTCTGCAGACTCATATGATGCATGTTTGTTGGACGTGGTAACAAAAGGGGGCAGAGTCAGAGTGCTCACAGGAAATGGAAATGCTTTGCCATGACCAACACCATGCAGTCAAATCTGCTGAACCTATAATCTTTGGCATGTCTTGACATAGAAAATATGGAGTAATGCATGTGTGTGTGATATTATATGAGGACACTTTGAAGTAGTGAAGGATTCACTAGAATCTGTCAGGAAATGCACAAAAAATATGCTCATCAGGAAGAGGGGACAATTTGATCACTGAAAAAAATATTACCTCTTTCAGTAGGGCCTGTCTAGAAACCTAGGCTTTGTTCTTTCATAGTAAAAGATATTGAGGCTTTCTCTCTGGCTGAACAGTGTACCTACAAATGCCATTTATCAAACAATCTTGCATTAACAAACTTATTTCTTCCTTTCTCCAAACATAATTTTCCACCCCTCCAAACTCACTGAAATTTCAGCCCTCATTAGGATAAGTTGTCAATGGATGTCTATCCTTTTGACTAACTATGGTGAGTTCTAACTATGATCTACCCTAATCAACTTTCAATGGAAGTGTCTCTTGTCATCCTGAAAACTACAACTTCTATAACAGCAACATGATTTACTGGTTAATGATAGCTCACAATATAATTGCTCATTCAAATATCTCAAATACCATTGAAAGCATTTGTCCTGATAAATTGGAATTTACTGTTTCCTTGGTGTTCTAAGAAAATAAATTTTAATATTTAAAAATTCTGAGAATTTGTTACTTCAGAAGATGGAAAACAAATCATTAATACTCATAACTAGTTATCAATAGGAATGGTAAAGGTATGTATGAAAGCAAGAATTTCTAATAAATAATATTTTGTCTACATTTCTCAGAATATTTGCTATTTTGAGGCAAACAAACAAAAATACCTTCACAATCTCTTCATAACATAGAGTACTTCAAATACCCTGAACCAGATCAACCAGACAATAAGAATATTAATTTAACTGAATTATAGACTTCTATTCATTTTGTAAAACAAAAAAATACTGTTTCCATATCCTAAAATGAGTCAGGCTTATCTCACATAATTCATATCAATAGTTTTTGCATAGATAAAATGTCTTCAAGATGGAAACAAGCACACCAGAGATCTGTTTTTGCTGAAAGAATTATGATAGCAAACCTGACATTGATGATTGTAGTACAGAGTGATTCAGCTGGATATAATGTAAACATAGTGATCCACATCAGTTCCTTTTGTTAATGCTGCTTTTTCTGATACTGTTACAGAGAATGAGGACTTATACTATTTGTTTCCATCTGAAACACTAGATTTCCCATCCACAAAGCCCCAGGACCTAGGAAAGCCATTTGTGAAGGTTCTTTGCATTAAGTTAGCACAAAAGCTGAATTTATATTTGGTAGTAATCACCGTTAGCAAAATACAGTGTGGCAAATGGTCCTTTCTGCTTGATGGAAATTCCTGCCTTATGGTCTTCTACTTTGAAGTCTCAGCTTTTTAAGGTATATAGAGAGGCTATGAAACTGAGCAAGAATCAATTTTAAAATGACCCCAAATCACAGCATCGCTAGTGCTGCTCAACGGCCACAAATGTTAGATGGAGATAATGAACCAGCTGCCTGTAAAGCTTTCCATTTTAATGGAGTAATATAGTGGGTCAAGTTGTTATTCATATCTTATCTTCATCTCAACATTAATAATAAATGATAAACTCAACAATTTTAAAAAAAGACTTCATGTAAGCTAACAAACAAAACTTGTGAGATCTGAGCATCAATGTAAGCCAAAGCTTTGGGGAATTTTTTCCTTTCTGGAACACATTAAGAGATGAGGATTATTACTGCACAAGGAAAGCAACATAGTAAAGCAAAATGACTCAGGAGAGGACAAAGTCAATCTCATAAATTCAACCAGGAGGTAATATGGAAAGTGTTGGGGGATATCTTTCTGTATGCTGTGAATATATGTTGTTCCCATTGGTTAATAAATAAACTGCTCTGGCCTATGGCAAGGCAGCTTAGAGGAAGGAGGGAAAGGAGAGAGACACGAAGGGAAAAGGTGGAGTCTGGGGAGAGGCCAGCCTGCTGCCCAAGGAACAACATGCCAGGAGACCGGCAAGCCATGGAACATATGACAAAACAGAGATTAATATAAGTGGGTTAATTTAAGATATAAGAGCTAGCCAGCAAGAGGCCTCTCATAGAACATACAGTGTAAATAATATAAGTCTCTGTGTGTTTATGTGGGACCAAGCAGCTGCAGGACACAGATGGGAGAGATTCTGAGTGCTGGGCTGGTAGGACCAGAGAAACTTCCGGCTAGAGGAAAGCATTGATTATCTTCCCTCATCCTCACCCTTATAGCATTTTAAATGACACGAATTATATAAAATTTTATACCATGACTTAGAGGACAATACTTGTCAGACTCACTAAATTCTCCTTACCATTGAGGAAAGCTATGTCACTTTCACAGGCGAGGCATTAGAAATGCAATTTAAAAAAAGCTTACACAAAGCTCTCATGTTCTCAATGTTATTTTCTCACATTATTTCATATATATCAGAGATGTGAATGAATGACAGGACTTCATAAACAAGAATTTTATCATTTGTTTTTGTTGCAGCAAAAATATGGAAATCAAATGTTTCGGTGATCCTGAAATATGCCATACCTTATTAACAACAGTTGTCTCCAGGCAGTACAGTAAGTCACTAGCCTTCCCCAGCCATCTCCCTACTCTCAGCCACTCTACATCCACCTCTATATTCTGTTTCCATGAGATAGGCCCTTCAAGATTGGTCTTTGATGACAGTCTGTCTGTGTCTGCATATTTCTGATACTCCCTCTATGTCTTGTCCACTATGTCTACTTAGAGGTCATTGTTTCCTAATCCAACAGTGTCTCTCTCTTTCACAAAACCCAGTAGTTGGATTTTCTTGTCAACTCTCAGTGATTCCCATAGCATGAATGTTCAGGCAAGCAATGCTTCCTGTATTCTTCTGAGAGAAAATTTAAGATATTAGAAATCCCAAGCAAAGAAACATACAGGTCCCACTGCCACCAAAGGGACATTCTTATTTTTCTACATCTAGTTCAATTTTCTCTAAGGAAAAAGTACACTACAAATAAAACAAAAGCCCTTATTGCCCAGACTCCTATTTTCCTTCTCTCCTTGCTTCTCATAAACATTATTACACACTATGTGTTCACCTGTGTTGTGTTGTGTTTGTAGTATACATGTAGCGTGTACTAAACCTATGACACCACATTTTTGTAAATAGGTGTTACATAAAGAGTATCATGCTTTAAATATTCTAAAGCAACTTTTCTTTCTATCAATGTTGTGGGGATTTTTGAGACTTACACAGGTTAATGGAAGTACAACATAGTTCATTCATTTTAATTTCTATAGGATTTCTTTCCATGGATAAAGTATTTCTTTTCCTGGATAAAATGTTTATCCATTTGGGTACTTAGTGTTCTCAGCTCTTAGGCTAAGTCCATGTATTTATTTTTACAAACATAACCAAATGTAGTGTTTATTTTAAACTCTTCTCCAAACATTTGCAAGGGTTTCTTTATGAAAGACTTCTACAAATTCCTTCTACAAGCTTTATTAAAATACACTATGGTGAACATCCCAAACTACTTTATCAAATTTTTGTCCAATTTCCCATTAAAATGATACTAATAGAGCAATATATCAGATATCTGGTTTGCTCACATTTGAATTTATCAAACATTGCTCTCCCATCTAGTGACTGTTAAGTTCTTTAACTTCAGCCTTAGTTTATACACCTCAGATGAAGTGTGATGTCAGCCAAAGGTCTCTTCTCATTTATTCTTTCTCCTATGAACTGTCCTGTTTAATCATCTGGTTAGTGCAAGTCATTTTTTTAGTTGGCGAATATCTTCACCTAATCCACGACTGACACCTTCTCTGGTCTCTTTGTGGCAATAATACAAAGACACACACATAAGTAAATTAATACACACACATAAGCAAATTAATACACACCTAAGTAAATTAATCCATACACACAGAAGTAAATTAATACACACATAATTAATACATACATATAAGTACATTAATATACACATAAGTACATTAATATACACATAAGTAAATTAGTACACACAGATAAGCACATTAATACACACACATAATTAAAAATAAATCTTGCCGGGCGGTGGTGGCGCACGCCTTTAATCCCAGCACTCGGGAGGCAGAGGCAGGTGGATCTCTGTGAGTTTGAGGCCATCCTGGGCTACCAAGTGAGTTCCAGGGAAGGCGCAAAGCTACACAGAGAAACCCTGTCTCGAAAAACCAAAAAATAAAAAAAAATAAAATAAAAAAATAGATAAATCTTGCCTAAATTGAGTTTAACTTATTGAAACAAGGTAGAAAACTTACATCATAAAGATGCAGACTAGATTCTACTTGATCACATAGGGTTCCTAGTAAGCAGTAAGTATGGTTTTGAAATGGGCCTTTAATTTACCCACAGAGTGATTTTTCCTGTGTCCCAGATGTTAGTGTTTGTTGAGGTTGTATTGTCTATTTTTATCAAGAAAGGAAAATTTAACAAAAATAATCAGCAAAGATACATCTTTCATTTTATATATATCACAGATTGATTTTTTAAACGTTTGCAAAGATTATTTATTTGTGTGTGTGTAGTGTGTGTGTGTGTGTGTGTGTGTGTGTGTGTGTGTGTGTGTGCAGGCTCAGTGGCCCATACACCAGCATATAGAGGCCAAAAGATGACATTGAGTATCTTATTCTATGGCTTTGTGTTTCATTCATTGAGTCTTCAGTCTCTCTGTGAACTGGAGTTTGCCATCTCAGCTATCCCGGCTGGTCGCTGAGTACCTGGGGTCAACCTGCCTCCACTCTCCCCTACAGTGTGGTTATGGATAATTGCCACCGGGGCTGGTTTTCTCATAAATGCTAGGATCTGAATTCAGATTACCATACATGCACAGAAAACACTTTTCGCCATCAAACCATCTCCCCTGCCTTGATCTTCAAAAAGATCTTACATGTGATATTTGTACATTAAGATTTTTTTTGGAAGAACCCACAACAACTAATCTAGTAGAAGAGTTCTGAATGAGCAATAGAGACATTTTATCAACAGGAAGTATTTTTTGTATCTTCTTATTTTAAAGCCTTGATTAAACCAATGAAATAACATTTTACTTTTGTTTCAGAATCTATTTCAGATGATAATTTCTATCAAAATCTATGTCATTAGCAGAAGATTGTGTAACAATGAAACTTTTATGACTTAATGAATATTTTAAATAAACAGATCATACATTTAGTAAAGTGTTTCACATGCCCACTGACTTACTTGCTTATATCTCTAACATACTTGCTTCTGAAGACAGATATCTCTTAATGCTGTGTAGGTAGAGTTTTCCTGTCCCAGCATCCACTTTCAGATTACCACACTGAGGTTTATATTACTTATAAATACTTGGCTGATAGCTCAGACTTATTACTAACTAGCTGTTACAACTTAAATTAACCCATTTCTATTAATCTACATTCTGCCACTTGGCTTGTAGCTTTACCTGTTCTTCAGCATGTCCTGCTCCCTCTGTGGCTGGCTGGCCAGCCTCTGACTCCACCCTCCTTCTTCCCAACATTCTCAGTTTGGCTTTCCCAGCTAACTTCCTGTCCAGCTACTAGCCTGTCAGCTTTTTATTAACCAATGGGAGTAATACATAATCATAGTGCACAGAAGCATTATTCCAAGCAATGCTGGACTTAAAGCACTGTATTGTTTTATGAAATGACTTGTAAAAAGAATTGTTTTTAGTCTCAAAATTTAAAATTGGCCATCTGACTCAAACTATTGCATCAGGAAAGAAGCTGAAAATCAGTTCTCTAATTAGTTCCTTTCTTGGCAATGTCTAATTTAGGCAGTTAATGTTAATGTATAATTGGTTTCTTTTTCTCATTTTGTTTTATATTTTAGTTGTTCACAATTACGGCAGTACAAAAATTCTCCCCCAAACTCATACTCATACATGTGTACACTTCTTAATTAGGACACATCCAATAACAATTTAAATAATTTTAGTGTTTAACAAGTTTTAAATAGTTTACAAATGAAGTGATCATAGATACAGTTAGCCAGTTACATATTTTTAAAATTTTAGTTATTTTTTGCTTGAGAATTTCATACATGCATGTAATGTATATTTATCAAATCTATCCCCTAAACCCTCTTTTCCAATCCCTCTTATGTCCCATTCCAACCATTTTTCATTTGTAATTTCATGTACTCTTTTTTTAACCCCAACTATGTTTTTGACACAAAACAATATATAAAAGCCAATGCATGAATAAATCTATAAAACAGTATGTTTCCCTGTGGCTTTTTCAAACATCCTTACTGTTATTTAGCAACTAGGGAAATGAAAGTGAAAACCGCTTTGAGATTTCATCTTAGCCCCATCAAAATGGATAAAATCAAGAAAACAATGACAACAAATGTTGATGAGCCTGCAGCAATTGGGGAGCCTTTATTCACTGTTAGTGGGATTGCAAATTGGCAAGGCCACTGTGGAAATCAGTGCTAAGAATTCTCAAAAAGCACAAGTAAATCTCGTGTATGACCCAGCTATTCGGCTGTAAAGAAAATGAAATCGTGAAATTTGCAGGTAAGTGAATAGAACTGGAAAATATTATATATACTGAATGCTGTAACCCACGCCCAGAATGATAAATGCCACATGTTCTCTTTTGCTTGTGAATCTTAGCTCAGAACATTTAGATTACAGTATATAACCTGAAGTAAATGTAGAAGCCAGCACAGTAGGAGGATACCATGGGGTAGGGGGGGTCTAGAAAGGGGGATGGGAGAATATATTTGCTATGAAGGGGGAATGGGAAAAATGAGGGTACTTCTGTTGGAAAAGGAGGAGGGTGATACAGAGAGAGAAAGAGAGAGGAGAGAGAAATAATACTAAGTCTCTCTATTTTTTAAAAAGAAATAAACAGCTAGGGGAAATCTCCTCACACATAGCAGTATTGTTCTTGAAGGCATTTTACTCCAAAGTTTTTTACTCTTAATTTTTAGTGAAGCTAGGTTTTCTTCCACGTCTAAAACAACAACAAAAAAAAATGCAAGGAAGGAAGTGACCTACGATTCTGAAGCTGAGTTTTCTCCCTTATCAGAGACCATCAGTCTGTCATATGTAAACCAGTCATTTGTTGTCATCAATGGACCAGGTATGGTACATCCCATATCTATAGTGGATTCCCCTCCCCAGGAATCCCTGAGGATTTAACCCAACCTGAATCAGACAGCATTAACCCAGCACAAAGTGGAAAGACATAAATACACAAAGTAGCTGAATTTTTAACCTCTCATAAAATAAGAATGCACAAACCGTTTAAATTTACCTGTTTGTGCCTTGAGAGTTTTCTAAATCTCAATCTCATTTATCCACAATACAGAAGTAAAGACAGGAAATCAGAGAGACAAGGGGAAGGGTTAGTCAGCAGAACAGTACCGAGAGAATCATTGCTTAAGTCTATTAATTCCCCAAAAAGCAGCTAAGGTAGCGACTGTGACAAATGCCCTTAAGGAGCTGGTAGGAAAGAACAGAGAGTGCCTCTGAGATTTTTGAGTCAAGAGAGAACACAGAGGTGCCCATTTCTGATGAGGGTTTGGATCCAAAATGTCCTGCTTTGGGGATTAGCTGCCCAGCTCTCACTCTAAGAGAGGTTGGCTCCTCCCAGGCAAGCCAGTTCCATGTGATTCAGGAACAGGAATCTCTGTTGTTATAAAGGTATCTGGCCACAAGGCAGAAGCAGAAGCAGAGCCACAAAGCTGTAAGAGAAGATGGTGCTTACAGCAGAGCTGAACAACTAAGCAGCCGTGGAGAAAACTCAGCACTGACAATGACATTTCAGATGGATCCTGGATAAGCTCCAGATATCAACACCAAGGGAGACAGAGGCCAGAAGCACCGGCTCCACCCTGTTGCCTCCAACAGGCTGAGCAGTTCCTCTAATTTTTTTAAAATTTAATTTATGTATATGGTGTGCTCTCATAGTCATTGTTCTGGCAACTCTTATAAAAGAAAGCAATTAATTGGGGCTGGCTTATAGTTTTAGAGAGTTAGTCCATTATCATCATGCCTTGGAGCATAACAGCATGCAGGCAATGGAGCAGTAGGTGAAAGCTGCATCATTATTCAGAGAGAGAGAGAGAGAGAGAGAATGCCATTGACAGGCAGACAGACAGAGACCTGTCAAGGGTCACATGTCTTCTAATCCTTTCAAAGAGATCATCTCCCTGGTGACTAAGCATTCAAATTCAAACATATATATATATGTATATATATATATATATATGGGTCATTCTTATTTGAACTATCATGTTTTGTCTGCATGTATGTCTGTACATCACATGTGTGCCTGGTGTCCACAGCATCCCGAAGAGGTGATCAGATCTCCTATAACTGGAGTTATAGCCCCTTGTGAGTGCTATTGTTTGGGTGCTGGGTATCAAAACTATGTCCTCAGGAAGAGCAGCCAGTTATTCTGACTGTTGAGCCATCTTTCCAGCCCCATCTTTAACCTCGACTGAGACTAAATTGAGATTTGTGGCTTGGACACAAAGAAGAATTTCAGGACTGGCCAGTCTGAAGAAGAGTTGAGGATAAGTAACTCTAACATAGACTTAAGCATGAGGGTTAAAAGAGGAACTTAGAATGTAAGACCAGGCACAGCTTGGGTGGGCCTACTGTCCCCTCGGAGATGGCATGACTAGTAATATCTAGCTCCACATATTAACTCTGCTTTTATGATTTTCAAAAAAGGATTAAACTTTTTTCATTAAAGTCTAACTGTGAGTTGTGAACATTCCTAATATTACTGTGTTCTGCTATGATAGATTTTCATATTTGTATTTTTAAAGTTTTGCTGGTTTGGAATGAATTTTTTCAATTTTAAATTATTAATTATTTATAGCATCTTTGACTCTCAATATAAAACCATAGTTTGGACAAATGATGGTTTTATTTCTTTCTATTCCATAAAATTGATTGACTTTGCATACTTTATTGGTTTTGATTTTGAGACAATGTGTTAAATATTTTATTATTAAATACATTGGTATATTTAGCAATGTTTGTGTGAATCATATTTGGTGACTGAGATTCACCAAGTGTTAAGTATTTGATATTGTCTTTTTATTCCTCTTTGCAAGAATTTATACTATGAATGGGCTCTGGGTTCAAAAAATAATTTTTTTTATGTGCTTGGGTAATCTTACATTTTAAAAATTGTTAATCTAATAAGATAATTTAAACTGAAGTGTTTTAATATTATACTTCTTTTCTTTCTTTAAATTTTTTTTTGAGACAGAATCTTTCTATATAGCTCAAGTTGGTCTGAATTAATATAGCCCAGCCTCGCCTAAAACTCTCCATCTTCTGCCTTAACTTTCCAAAGGTTGGCGTTATAGTCATGCACCACCACATCCAGTTTATTCTTGCATTTTTTATAAGAAGGTTCCTTTGCCATGGCTAGCACATGCATGCAGCAATATTTTTTATTAGGACTTCTATATCTGTGTTCATAAAAGATAATGGTCTGAAATTTTCTTTTATTCATTGTTTATGAAAGAAAAATATTACAGGCCTGTCTTATCTTTTCCTCTTCTTTATAACAGTGTGACCATATAAAATGCTCGTGAAACTATTCTGGAAAACACATGTAGGATACGTATCCTTTGCACTTGTGTCAGCCATTTTTACTTTGCCTTTGTTACTGTCGTGTGTTTACTCAAATATTTTTAAATTTTTAAAAATTCCTTCAGTGCTGGGTAGCTTTATATCAACTTGACACAAGCTAAAGTCGTTTGAGAGGCGAGAACCTCAATTAAGAAAATGCCTCTATAATATCAGGGCCATAGGCAGACCTTCAGGGTATTAATTAGTGATTGATGGGGGAGGGGCCAGCCCATTGTGGGCGGTTCTCTCCCTGGGCTGCTGGTCCTGGGCTCTATAAGAAAGTAGTCTGAGCAAGCTATGATGAGCAAGTCAGTCAGCAGCACCCCTCCATGTCCTCTGCCCCAGCTTGAGATTCTGGCCCTGTTTGAGTTCTTGCACTCATTTCTTTTGATGATGAACAGTGATATGGAAGTGTAATCCAAACAGACCCTTTACTCCCCAACTTGCTTTTTGGTCATGATGTCTTAGCACATCAATAGGAACCCTAACACAGTTCTCACTTATTTTAATAGCTTACTCAGATTTTCTAGTTTTTCTTGAGTCTATTCTGTGAATTCTGTTTTTCTTCTAAATATTTAGATTTTTATGACTTTGGGCAAAGTGTTATTGCATAATTGTGTGATCTCATTTTCATTGAAGTTTCTCTTTGTTATTAATATGCCAGACATTATCCCATCTAATTAATCTACTTAAGAGACTTATCTTTGAGTTACTCTTTACTCCCCATTGTTTAGGTAATTTGGCTGCTGTGGTAAGAGCACTTAGCCTGAGATGAGACCGTTGCACAAATGACTGAGAGCACAGTACAACCTTGTTGAGTAGACATGTTCTACACAGCAGCCCTGCAACTGGAAACAATCCTGCAACTGGAAAATCTCATGGAAAACTAAAATTGAGCAAATTGGCTCAGCTGGAAAATGGAGAGTTTGAGGGTAGCCTGTGGTACATGAATTCCAGGCTAACCTGAGCTACATATCAAGAATCTGTCTCAGACAAAATGGAAGTAACCCAGAAACTCACCTGCCCCTGGCCCTCATGACGGAACTGTTGCTTATTATGCAGTGTAAAAACTTTTATTCACTTTTTTTCTGTCCTTCTACCTCTTCATTTGGCTTCATTTTCTTTTCTACCAGTAAACTGAGAACAGTGCTCATAATTTTTAGCTTTTCTGATATTGTCTGTGCACTTCAAGCCGTTGCCTGATTGTGATTTAGCCGAGTTCCACACCTTTTAGGTTATAGTAATGATGCTATAATTGAAGTTTGATTCTTTCTAGTATTGCTCATCATTTTTTCAGTGATGCATAGGTTATTCTCTTCACTATTTTCCTTATTGTCTTGTAGACACAGCTTCCTCTGAACCCATCTCTATGCCTCAATCTGCTGTCACATATTAAGTTTCATATATATTTGAAAATGTTTAATTCTTGTGTGCAGCTTCTTTTCATGTCTGCTTTGTAACTGATTCTCAAATAGACATCATACAAAACCATCTTAATCACTTTTAAATGTAAAATTCCATGCTAAGTAGATATATATTGTATGTAAGAATACTTTTTAAATACCTTATATATTTCCAACTAATATAAGTTCATCGTTATATAAATATGTGCTTATGCACATAATTTTACTTATCAGGGTTGAAAATTATTTAGACAATGAAATATACAATAATGATTGAAAGTTTGATTTCTTTTGAAAATATGTCTATTTTATTTCATATACATTAAGACAATATTGAATGGATGCTTGATATATTGCTCCTTTTACAAGCTTTGCTATAATCATTTTTAAATAAACAATGTTCTGAGGCACGTCCTTCCTGTGGCTTGTGGACTACATGTGGCTGTGTATGTAGACAAATAATAACAACCCCCCCCCCAACTTACTCGAAACATTGTGTTTGTTTTCTGTTTGGTTGTAAATCAGTCAGTTCTCTGGAGTGAACTTTGTAAATGATAATGCTGTTTCCCACTATCAAAGGAGTTGGCAGACCTTCAAGTCTAGTCATTGCTCCATCTTTCATTATTATGATAATTTTAGCTTCCTTTGTTTACATTTTCATCACACACCATTTTTCATTTTCACATTTTTACAACTTCGTAATTTAATGTCTGTTATTTGTTACATATAGATGAATAATTTTTATTTTTCCAAAGATTTCTATTAGAGTATATTTGTTGCATTTGGTGATAGGTTTCATAAAGCCATTTTCATACAAGTGTATCGAGTGTTTGACCATATTCACGGTCTCATGTCCTCCCCCTTTGCTCAGCTCCCGACTCCTGCTACTCCATTTCATTCTCAAGACAGTTTTGCTTCTACTTCATGTCTCAGAGAGAGAGAGAGAGAGAGAGAGAGAGAGTCTTTATATAATTGAGATTTCAAAGAGGCTTCTAGAAGAAGGTGTGATCCCCACTTCTACCCTAATGGTCCTGTCTCTCTCCACCATTTCACATGTCTTTGCATCCTCATGTCTGTGAATGATGCTCAGAAGCCCATTGTTCTCATGGTCCTGTCTCTGAGTCTCTATTCTTTTTCTTAAAGATAGCACCAAACTTCTCTCATGCTCAGTCAAGCACTACAAAATTTAGATCTATTTTACTCGCTGTTGATTATCTGGCTTTCTCCATATGGCTCCAAGTTCCATGAAGGCAGAATTTGTCATTTTGGCTCATTGCTGCATCAACAGCACGTAGGGGAGTAAATGACACATGGTGATGATAAATATTTGTTGATTCATTTAATAAGGTCAAAGGAATATGCTTTAAAAGAGAAATAGACAAGATTCTAAAAGAAATAACTTCAGTATCTAAAAATACTGAGTCCACAATATAAGTGTTGCATTTTTGACAGACAAGAGATAAATGCCTTTAATATCCAAAAAAAAAAAAAAAAATCAGAAAACCAGTGCCTATGCAAAAGGACAGGTTAACTGTGAAGTGCTCTGTGAGAAGCTGTGTAGGCAACTACTCACCAAGGTTGGATGAGCAATGCCCGCATGTTCTGGGAATAAATAATACTGTGGTTGGGATGTTGGAAGCCTACAATGAGAATGGTGCTACTTTTTTTCTCAGAACTGGTTCTTTATTAGTATTCTCACTCTGATTTGTTCTTGCATGTCTGGAGCAGACAATCTGGCTACTACAGACCACTCTCATTAGCAGGAACGGCTACTAGGCTTTGGTCTTCATCTTTCACAGGGCTCATGTTCATTTCCTTTCTCTTAATACAATAGTAATTTGGGGAGTATTTATCAATGATGAATAAGAAAATGAGTGGTTAGGAGACCCAAACCACAAAACCAGAAGGCCGCTTTTGTGCTGCAGCCTTTAATTACAAGCATTCTTCTTTTAATATAGGCTTGGATTCCTGTAGAACTAGTGGTAAGCACGTTTATTTATAGTAAAAGGTCTTTGAACAATTACCTCCATCATTAAATGTTCTTAAGTGGGCTGTGTCTGCTATTGTGACCAAACTTTTTCATTTTGTTTTGTTTTTTATAAACATTTACTTAATCCTTTTCTGACACAAAAATAACTTGTTTTAAAGTGAGCTATATGTAGAGCTTATTATAGAAAAAAATTCCTATTTTAATCTAAACAGTTTTTATTTTGTGTTCATTTTATTTATTCATTTATTTCTATTTTTGTGTATATTTTAACAAAGCTGAGATTTTTGCTTTCTATATTGTTTCGCTTCTTACCTTTGTAACCCCATATTATGAACATTTTCTCATGTTCAAAAATTTTAAAATTGTAGTTTTAATTTTAGGAATGAACTGTATTTCATTTACAGGAGGACAGCTTGTCCTACATTCCTGTTGGCATATAGACTTAGGTGGAATCGATTGAAGTTGAACACCAAAGTCTGTGAGTAATCAGAATCAATGGTTTTATTCAATGAAATGGGACCAAGAACCATTTCCTTTAGCATGCTTTGCTTGTAACACTACAGGGAAGCGTGAGGCCTTCAGCACTTCAGCAATTAGCTCGCCTGCTTTTCTCAGGTTCGGGTGACTCTACATCAAAGCTGTGTACTACCAAACACAGAGAGATGCTGTTGCTGCCAGTTGGCCTCTTGCTCAGGAAGGAGCCACACACTTCCAGACTGACTTTGGAGGGTCCTCCAAATGAGCCAAAGGGTGTGTCACTTCTCTACCCAGTGCAGGATTTCAAAAATCCATCAGTCTTTCTGATGTCTCCTGGGCCCTAAAGCCATTTACAAATAAAAATCTTAAATCATACAAAAGATAAATTGAAATAAAATGAACTGAGATTTCCAGAAATGTCTCCAACTCTTATTACATGGGCAGCAAAGCACTTAGAACAGACTGTATTTTTAATACTTCCCATGTCCCTAGGGAAAGATATTGCCTTCTCCTACCCAGTATTTTGTTCCCCTTTTAACCTAAAACATTTTAAATTTATACCCTCAGTATAAACATAAAGAGGAACCTGAGGAAAATACCACAATATGTACTTTAGAGAATGTGAGGACAAAAGGGAACCTCAATTCCTCAAAAGGCAGTGGATAACCCCAAGATGTGTTTTTGCTCAGCTCAAGCTGGACAATAGAAGGAGTAGCATTCCTCAGGAGCCTGTGAAACCAGTTTCTGCCTGCAGACAGGGCCACTTTCCTTGGCATATACCTGTGGTTACACATCAAATCCCACGCTAGCCTCCAGACTCCTTTAGTTCCTTTTCACATGTACCCACTATACATTTCAAAATCCATGTGAGGACCCTGGCCTTTCCCACTGCTTCCTCTACCCTAACCCACCAGGCTGCTCCACAGGCTTCCTTCCCCTCAGTTCTGTCCCGATAATCCTCATGATTTTTCCACACCCTGCTTCTCTAACCCTGGCCACAGCCACTGCTTCGTTTTCTCTCTGCTCTGGACTCTCTACATGCCCCTGCTGTTTCCCCTCTTACCTAGAATAAAAACGTTCACCCTAACCATTGAGCAGCCATTTCAGCGGCTTCCTTACTGTGCCTTCACTTATAGGGACACAAGCACAAAAAATTAAAGCTTGAGAGCAGGGGGTGACAAGAAGCTAAAGACAAGTCCTTAAACTGTTTGGTTTGAAAGCATTGATTCTTAATCTGGAAGACATATTTCAGTTTCTTTGTCCATATGTTTTCAGTTCTTTTATACAAATTAAGTCTCAAGCCAATCATCTGCTTATATGACTTTTCTTTAATATTTTATATTTGATTTCTTTAGTGGTTCTTGTCATAACTTCAACTTTCAGTTCTGTGGCAGCTGTAGAAAACAATCACACACATACACTCATACTAACTGAGATGCTCAACATCTTATCAACTTTAATTCAAAGGACACTTTCATCTTTAAAATGAAGTAAAAAATCTGTTTTAAATTTCTCACACACCTTATTCTAAAAAAGAAATCATTTTCAAAAGTTCTTTGCTTGCCGGGTGGTGGTGGCTCATGCCTTTAATCCCAGAATTCGGGAGGCAGAGGGAGGCAGCCCTCTGTGAGTTCGAGGTCAGCCTGGTCTACAGAGTGAGTTCCAGGACAGACAGGATTGTTTCACAGAGAAACCTGTCTCAAACTGCCCCCACAAAAGTCCTTTGCTTATTGGTTGTTTATTTTCAGGTTTAGAATATCTATAGGATCATTTAGATTTGTTTTAAGTAAGGAATAAGGTATATACTTTTAGGCTTCTTTTGAATCTATTGGTGGCAATATTTAGATGCTAGATAGAATTTAAAGAAAGTCTATACTAAAATTCTGAACAAATTGCCCAGCATTAACTCACACATAAGTTGTTAGTCAAGATTCAAGAGAATGGCTCTGAGAATGGCATTTCCCTTAAATGTTTATCTTTCGTGCACTTGTTCTTTTTATGATTGAAATTTCATCAATGTGCACAATATGTTTCTGATAACTATTTCATTCATGAATATAAATACACAATTTATTTTGAACAGATTCACTCCTCATTACTCTCTTGTCTCCATCCCTTTCTTTCTTATTTTATTTTATTTTA